>CALYOO010000118.1:0-60301 GCA_945261195.1 Cryptosula pallasiana
TACTGATAGCATTTAATAACTAGTTCAATTGCAGTTTATTGATATACTCTACTATAACACACACTACCACAAACAATCATATAGACACATCATCAGCAAAACAATGATGTAGTGTAGCTCCATCTTTATATCATCAGACAGTAAATTAAAATGTGAGAGCTCCAATTATAGTTTACAACATTAAGTGTGAGTTAGGAATGTAATAAACACTTTAAAGATATCTGATAGCATTTAAATATGTATATGTAACATATGACTCTTGATTTATTAGACAAAACAGCTTCCTAAAAATAGAAAAATATACTATGTATGTTGATACATTATTTGTATTTCACACAAAAAACAATGAGATATTTTAAAAAAAGTAACAGTCTAACTAATAAAACAAGTGGATAAAGTCATGCTTTGCTCATGTTTTTTAGACGATAGCGGAGATAACTAGGATTAAAAGTAAAACCACAAATCCGTTTTGGTGGAAGGCTGTATCTATATTAACTAATATGTAATGAAACAATAAAAAAACAGGAGATAGATGCAATCAAGTTCTCTTCCTTTTTAGGTTGAATTCGACCTATAATTCCATCATCTATGGATGTTTGTTGTTTTTGTTTTAAATAGAAATAGCATGATAATAAATAGTGCTCAGGTGTAACTAATGACTTTTCTCGAGCGACACACTTGATATTAAAAAGATCAAAACATATAGGATTAAGCGAGATGATGATTAATGTCTTTTCTGGAATGAGTTTATTAGTAAAATGACACTTGCGGGGCACTTGCGTTATATTATAATTAATTACTTTTTTAAAAAATGAACTGGTAACATTACGTCGACTGAAATAATACCTAAAACGTCTCGCATAAATTTTGATCTGACTGAAAATGGACCTGAAAACCTTCAAGGTGCGTAAAAATTATCGTAACTCGCTATAGCGGATATTCTAAGAAATATTTATTTTTCTCGTTGGTAACTTGACGTAAAATATTTTGTAACGGATGTCACACGATCTCAATACGATTTTTTTCAACTTAAACGCTTAGTTACTCGTAAACATTTGATACTCGCTTGATTTCTTTGATAACAGTAATATCCCAATTGTGTTTATCGTAAATATTTCAAAAACGGATATTGCGCGTTTCAGTTGGTTTTTCCTACTGGATCACTTAGTTACGCGTAAATATTTGAAATGCGTGTTTCAGTTGGTTTTTCCTACTAAATCGCTTAGTTACTCGTAAACATTTGAAAATTGTTGATTTTTTCGCTGATAAAACATGTTGCAAGTATCTTTTACCAAAATATTACCGTGATTTTCAATCAGTTTTCCTTACTAGATTACTTAATTACTCACCAACATCCATAATTGTTTTTATTAATCATTGTTGCAAAGCAATGCTGTATTTAAATAATATTACTACGTTTCCAACCAATTTCCTTACTGAATTACTTAATTACTCGCCAGTATTTCATAATTTCTTTCACTAATAATTACAAATAATATTGTAAATAAATAATTTACCAGGAATATTTATGCTCAAGTCTCCTCTCTCTCTCTCCTCTAAACACTCTCTCTAGATATATACAAACACAGTTATTTTTATTGTACCTTGCACAAAAACACCCCCTAAAACTTGTTTTTAGGCTGAGCCTTATGGGTTATTTTAGAGGGGAGTATCAGTCCTGGGAGTAGATACTAAATTGACACAAATTTTTTTCATATGAATTTAAAACTTAACTAATGTAGTTTTTTTACCAAACATCAGTACATCAAAAACATTATTGTAAAGGTATATTATATAGGAAGATTTTCCATACTTATTATGTAATAAATGTATATAATCATATAATGATTCATTTTTTGATCAATATATTTATTCAATGTAGATATATCTCTTCTCTCCTCTCTCCTCTCTCTCTCCTCTCTCTCTTTCTTTATCTCAAGATACCATATGTATGTATACATTGATTGTCATTACAAGTTGTAGTGCTTTGTATTACTTAGTATTTACTGACTCTAGCTATATTATATAGGAAGAATTTTCCCTACTTATTATGTAATCAATGTATATAATCATAAAATGTTTCATTTTTGATCAATATAGTTATTCAATGTAGATAAAACTCCTCTCTCCTTCTCTCTCCTCTCTCCTCTCTGTCTTCTCTCTCCTCTCTCTCAAGATGCCATATGAGTTCAAATTATGTGAAAAAAGTATCAAAACTTAAATGCCATACATTCAAAATCTAGCTGCCATATGAGTTCAAATCAAGTAAAAAAATAATCAAAACTCAAATGCCACTTAAATGCCACTCAAATGCCACTCAAGTACCCCTCAAATGAAATACAATATAAACTCGGCGAATTCATCCAACGTCGTAACCCATTGCCTCAACCCCAAGGCCAGAACCACAAAAAAACACTTGGTAGGGAGATCTGCTCATATATTACTACTTTCATCATCATGATGATGACTGATAGTGATGAATGACAAGAGCATATGGAAGCAAATATTGCTGAAAGAAATTCAGCGTCTGTGTCTTCAACCAGGCATAAGCAGTTCAATGACATAGAAAATGGTAAACTGGACCTCGTACGATCCAAATTAATGAACACACACCACTATTACAAGAATGAGTCGACATGGAATAACAACAAAACATTTCTGGCCGCCGGATACGGATTTTATTAGGGATCTGCGCAGGCTGCGACCTACTTACACACAGTTGAAATAGGTCGCTTCCATATCCCTTATTGGCTAGGTAACAATAACATCTATCATATCATCAATTAGTTGGTAACAATAATAACTAACGTAGGCGCAGCTAACTGCCTGTGACAAACAACAGTAGACAACAATGTACATAAAGCACAGTGTGGAGCAGTTGTGACACTCGGTTCAGTAAGAAATAAATCTAGCTCTACCACAACTTAATTAAATCTGAAGGTATTCCGTAAGCAAAGATAGTTATTTTTTCCAATGTATGTTCAAATATTACGGCTCGCCATGCTTATATCAGCATTATAGAAAATGGAAACATGTATGAGAAGATCCCCATAAATTATACAACACACCACATATAACTTGACATGAGCTACATGTACATAACATGCTGTATTACACGTGGATACAACAAACAAACAGTCACATATGTAGAGACTGGAAGTTGAGTCTCTGACACAACCTACACATCAATAGAGTTAACAAATATTTACCAAACTGATTACAGCTGCAAGTTTTGAGGGAGTTGCTATATAAGGACAGTGGATGTAACTGTCAGACCTACAAAAGACTGTAATAGCTAGTTTGGCAAGTGATGTTCATATCATCCACTTGGAGATGGCCAGCTTTGTGTGACCATGGCATATTGTGGTGTAAAAACAGTGGTGTAAAAACATGACAATAGCAGTATTTTACATACTGCACAGTGATACATTAAAAAAACCAACAGAACTGATACGACAAAATATTGTATTCAATGTAAGTGCAGTAGCATACAGATGCAAGCCAAGCTAGACCACCCAAGCTGACACAAGTTTTTCGGTAGTTTTTTTATCTAGTGCTAGCACAGGTAAAAATTGACAGGTGTCACGTCCGATGCTCTAAAACACTACAACAATTCAGACCTGCTACTACAACGCTAATCGATATTATAATAAGATGTAGATCCAGTAATCTTGAGTACCGTACAATCTACCAACTTAGGGATGCCTCGAAAAAAGTCAGCGACCAGCAAAGGCAGCAGCCAAGAGGATGCAGAGTAGGCAGAGAAAGCTGATGCAAGCGAAGACAACTGCTGACAGCAGCAACGCTGACATGGATGTACTGGAGATTGCAACAAACACTGAGGTAGTTACACCACCAGCTACCGTTACCTCCAGCCTGCCCGTGAGCCCATCCATCTCTGAGGTACCAATTCGAGCATGTACAGCTATATCTGACGTGCAGGTAAGCTCAGTTATGTGTACTTTCCATCAAGGTCATGGTCAATTTGGTGTTGCCGCTGGCAAACAGTGTATGCCCACAGCTTACTGTGCGATTGCGATTAACCGTTTTTGTGTGTGAGTGTGGAATGAGTGTAGTGGGAATACGACTGAGTCGATAATGGTAGAAAGTTCATCGATGTATATATAACATAGGCCAGTTAGTTATATGTACTTTAACCCGGAATATTTACCAGCAAAATTTTCAGTATTTGGTGTGAATGTTTGTAGAAGGGTATATGTTGAGGGTTATGGTGTAATAGAGGCTAGGTATAATGCACAATATAATACATTGAAGATATGCATAAAGCTGACTACGATATTCAGTAATGACAATGAGCAATTTTCTAAAGGAGTGTTGCTCACTATGCAAGCATACACAACAGCAATATTAAAAACAAGCACAGGATATCGAGGTGCTCGACACACACACAAGAAATAGGTTGCCGGTCAACCAGCGACAGATGGCCGTGCAGGTTTACAACAAGTTTAACAGTTTAAAGGTCTGTCGCTGCATACATAGTAACAATTAGGTACAAACTTTCCAATACATCAGAGGTACATTCTCATTCATGTGAGGTTTTAATGGGGCAAGTAGTGAACGTGTTAGAGCCACCATCAATAAGTGCAATAACAGTAACCGCAAGGCTGAAATGGGTAGCAATAAAAGCACAAGGGTAACATACGCAAGCATCGTGCAGAATGGTGAAACAAAGAAGAACGCAGAAGGAAAATACAGCGATAGCAAATGTGGTACAAGTGAACCTAGTGCGAAAAATCCAGGACCAGCTAGCCTGCCATCACAACCGAAAGGAACTAAACGCAAGAATGACAACCGGAGTATACAAGATCACAGTGCATCAAGGAGGAAGCATATGCGACATGAAGATGACAAGAACATCACAAGTGCACAAACAGCATCAAGGAAATCTGTGGGGTCAACAGCTACAATACGCAAAAACAGTTACAAAGAAAACGCAATATACAGAGGAAGGGTTAAAGCTAGGTCGCGTGAGATATATGCAACAGAGCACACACAAAAACATGAAGCTGCAAAGCAAATCCAAATATGCCACTGATGAAGAACACAGAGAAAACAAGAAGCTGCAAAGTAAATCCAAATATGCCACTGAAAAGAGCACCGCATTAAGAATAATTCACAGAATAAAAATAAGTAAGCAACAGACCAATGTTACCGAGGAAGAGTAATCGCAAGTGGCACAAGCAGATATATGAATGATGAAGGTTATAGAGAGCACCTGATAGCAAGTGGAAGAGAAAGTTATCGCAGACAAAAAGGGGAGCTTGCAAGTACACAAAATGCAATCATCAAGTTTAGGTCAGAATCGAAAAAAATGTACAACATTTGTATGCTGTGTGTGTGACCGTCTGTTGTTTGACACTCAAATAAAAGTATTTAAACAGCACTTGTACTCGCACACCGAATTGGTAGCACGCTGTGTGTTAATGATAACTATTTGCACGATAATTGCGGAGGTTGCGGGAAAACTATCAGGGTCACCAATATATTTGTTATACTTGCAGTAATCACATAAACGCTGGGAGACTTCCACTCCAGGCAAAACTTGACAATATGCTTTTTATTGGAAAGAGTTGATCATTTTCAATCAATGAATTCACTGGAACAACAATTGGTATCTCTGTACTTCCCATTTGAAAAATTAGTTTCATTAGTGAGAGCTGGTCAAAAAGCGGTAAAAGGACCAGCAATTTGTGTTCCATCAAATTTGCGAGCTGTTGCCAATGTTTTACCACAGCCATTGGGAGAATCAAAATTAATTCCTATCAAACTAAAACGTAAGCTAATATATAGGAGTTATAAAGATTACCAAATGGTTGTTGTTGCGAAGTATAATAAAGCGTTGGCTGATTTGAAACAAATAAATCCTTTTTATAGTGAGGTGGAGGTAAACACATCATGGTATGATACTGTTGCACAGAGCACCAATTTGTTGAAAGATTGTATTATTAATAATAATGGTCCTGTGGTTGGCAATAAACGTGTGACTGAAGATGACTGAAGATGAACGACTTTGGTGTGTTGAAAAGAACAGAAAATGAAGTGGCTGCGATCATTGATTCATGATTACATCCTATTGATGTAGTTAATGAAATAAATATTGATAATATTGAATCAGTGGCAATTGCCCCCGCCGAAGGTAGTCGACGTATTAGCTTACTTAGTGAGAATTATATTGAAGGTACATCTTTTTCTGCACTGTTTCCAGATGGAAAAAAAACACATTTGATGAGCACAGAGAATCTAGAATCACTAGAGATAAGTATTACAGGGCATGATTTTTCAGTGGACACTAGTGCTAGGACGAGCTTGAAATTTCAAGTTCGGGTAGGGTTCGGGTATTAGGTACCAATTTCGGGTCGAGTTCGGGTACAGTTCGAGTAGTACTATACTAATAATATTTTCATTATAGCAACAATAATACTAAAGTATGTTATTTTTACGCTTGCAGTTTAATTGTGGTCAATAAAAATATACAACAATAACTTTCAGTAAATGATGATTATGAAAACGCAGCATCATATAGAAAAAAACTAATTACAGACTTTAATAAAACTATTATGTTACTTATTATCTTCATGCTTACTTATCATAATCATTGATTATTATTCAAATATTATTATATGACGGATATTATTATGCAATTTTTACATAATCACAATAACAGCTATTACTATATTGTGGTTGATATTAGTACAATAATTCTAATTATTAATAAAAATGCTATTAATTAAAAACAGTTGTGAGCAATAATCTCATTATCAAGATTCTTATATATATGATTACAAGACCATAATAATAATAATAATTATGATGAATAAAAAAACAGTTTTATTATTATTATAATTATTATTACCATTTATTAACGATCAATAAATAATAGTTGATGATGATTATTTATCATTATTATTGTATTATTATTTATAATGATAATTAATTATTTTGTTTCACATAATAATATTAACATCATTATTTATTAATTATTATATTAATCATTATTATTATTAATTATTATTATTAATCATTATTAATTATTATTATAAATATTGTAATGATGCACTGCGATATGAACAATGATTATCATTATTTATTATTATTATTATCAACCACTATTGATTTACATTATTATTACTGGGTTTATTCATGTGTATATAATATTTTTCAAAATTTGATTCTTTTGAAAAACAAGATTATACTAGCGGAGTATGACAAACCAACAGAGAGTTTAATGATGACCATCATAATAAGAATGAGACATCTCATAATAATTATAACGAAAATAATTATCATCATAATATTGTTTGTTATTATTATTTACATCAGTCTGTTTTATTTATTAATTAGTTAAAATAAATAATCAATTAAGAGCAATTTATTAATGCTAGATAATTTAATTCTATAACATCAATCGCCGGTAATTCATAACATATGTATTATTGTGTAGCATTGAGCTTTTATTATTTATGGTCATAAACAATTATAATTAGGCTCATATTTTGTTTCTCTCTCTTGTTTGACTAAAATAATTACCAGCCTGCTAAGTCGCCAATTTGGTTTGACAGCAAATCCAAGGAACAGACTGCATAAACCATAGACCTATAACCTATAAGTATATGGCATAGACATGGATGAAGTATATGGTGTTCTTAGTCTATGCCATAATTGTAGAGTTATCCGCCCAATACTTTCGGCGTTGTCATAGAACTAGGCAGTGCTAAATGAAAAGATTATAGAGCGTATTTTCATTGCCCCTTCCAGAGGCATTATAGTTCAATACTCGAAATTATAACTTCGACATACCCCCGGGTTCGGGTACTCTACTCGTCCATTCATACTCGCGGGTTCGAGTTCGGGTACATACTCGTCCTAGCACTAGTGGACACGCGCTTTGCTTCCGACACACAATATATATTCTTTGCCCAATACGTATATGAAATAGAACAATTGCTTTCCAGTAATTCAATCAATTTGAAAAAAGGGTCGAATACCATAAATATCACTCGTAATATGTTGCTAGATTCCGAAACGCCAATACGTAATCCTAAGTGTGACCAAGGGCTCAAATTTTTTCAGAAAGTGAGGGGGTCACCAGAAATTTGGAAAAAAAATGAATGATTTATTTGCAATGCTTAGATATCTCGGTCTTCCTACCTGGTTTGTAACTTTTACAATTGCCAAAATTAGTAGATGGACTTGTCATTTGGGGGCTATTTTGAAACAATCTGGTTATTTTTGTTCAGACAACAAAATTCGTTCAATGGATTACAAAGATAAATGCAAGGTATTAAGGTCCAACCCAGTAACTGCAATAAGGATGTTTCATGATAGGGTATAATTGTTTTTTAAATACATTTTGCTCGGACCCAGTGAACCTATAGGAAAGATTTTAGATTAATTTTATAAAGTAGAACTTCAAGCACGGGGAGCGCCTCATCTGCACTGCTTATTTGGTAAAGGGTGCACCTAAATTGAATAAAGACTCGCAGGATGTTGTTGTTGAATTCATAGATAGGTATGTTTTGGCAGCACTGCCAGACCAGGACACCGATCCAGAACTGCACCAGTTAGTCACCGGTGTCCGAATGCACAATAAAAATCATTCGGCGTCATGTAAGAGGGGCAAAAAAAAAAAATTGTAGATTTAATTTTCCTAAAGCTGTATCAAATATGACTTTTATTGTTGAGCCATCAAATGAAGCAACTGCTTCTAATAAAAACAAAGATGTTGAATTGCTGGTGAGGTTGCAGAAGGAAAAGCCAATGACGAGCTATACAAAGAAAGCGGTTTTAATAGCTTTGCACACTTACAAGAGACAATGAGGTCACTGACAAGATCAGCTGTTGTCCTTAAAAAAACATCCAGCAAAACTCACATTAATAATTATAATGAGCACCTGTTGAGAGCTTGGAATGCCAACATAGATATTCAGTATGTTATAGACCATTATAGCTGTATTATGTATATTGTATCGTATATTAGTAAGAGTGAGAGTTAGTTAGGAAATATCTTAAAGAATGCTCGTGATCCACAGGTTGAGGAGGGTAAAGATTTGAATACAGCTAGGCAAATGAAGGCTGTAGGTCATAAGTGTTTTACTCATAGGAAATTTTCTGTTCAGGAAGCAGGGGTGAGATTATGTGGTATGCATTTAAAACAATTTAGTAAAAAAAAAATAATTTTTGTACAGATTAATGAGAATGATATGAGAATGAGTGTGGCTATTAACCAAATCAATAAAATAGCTAATGATGATGATATTGTTGTCGATGGGCAAACAAAAAAAATTTGGATGACATCCCTATATGATTGGTACTGCTTTAGATCTAGAGATGAGTTGTTTGAAAATATGTGTCAGGCTCGTTTTGCTTTAGACTATAGAGTACTTATTAAATCAGAAGTAGGTAAGAGTATTAACAGTGAGAATGCGTATAGACTGGAGAATGATAGTAGTCATGTGATGAGAAAAGCGAAAAGTACGTCGCCAGTAATTAAGTATACAAAGTTTTCTGAAGAGTCCAACTCTGAAGAATATTATTTGACTCCTCATAAATTAGACTTGCCGGACCAACACTTAAAACAACTTAAACCTGATAATTATGATACTACTTATAGAGAATTTTATGAATTTGCTTCTGTTAAAACATTTGTATCTGATCCACCAATGAAAGTTTGCGATATTGTTAGAGCTAATCAAACATATACTGATGAAGGTAACAGTAGTCGGTTTTCGATGAAGCGTGGGAGCTGTTAAGCTCAGACGTTAATCTCAAGGATGCATGGACATTGCTAGCGCCTAAAACTGAATTTAACCGCCAAAACCAGATTTGCGAGGGTGAAGACAGCGCTAGCGATAACATGGAACAAAATGATGTTTTATTACCAGAAAAAAAATACCACCAACAACCTTTGCGCCTTTGAGTTGTTAACTAATAACATTAAACCTTTGATGCGATCAATCAATGAGAAACAAAAAACAGATACTTTACTATGTAAGAAACTGGTCTCTCGACGTAAAACGCTGCCAGCGCGCTTCTCCTTTTCACATCTTTGTCACTGGTGGTGCTGGTGCAGGCAAACCACACATTATTAAATACATTTACCACATGTTGCATCAAATTTTAAGAGCTAATGAAGCACCTGATGATGTAACGGTTTTGCTCTTGGCACCTACTAGCACAGCTGCACACAATACATCTGGTCACACAATTCATTCTACACTTAAAATACTTGTAATCACTGCAGCACATTATCAACCATTATGTTCGGATACGTTAAACTCACTGAAAGCTGTTCTTGAAAATGTACAAAATGATAATTATTGAAGTGTCAATGGTGAGTCCAAGGCTGCTTGAGTATGTGGATGGAAGGCTGCGGCAATTGAAAGGAGTGAGTCAGTCGGATGAATCAATGTATTTTGGTGGAGTGAGTGTGCTTGCTGTGGGGGATTTCTATCAACTGTCTCCTTTTAGGGCAACAGCGTTAGTTATCCCAAAATGTGTTATGGCAATGCCTTGCTTAGAGACGGTTTAAAATATGTTGAGCTGAATAAAGTGATGCGACAGAAAGACGATGCCCTATTTGCAACTGCGTCAAATAAATTACGAAGAAAGGAAAAACATGCAAAACTGGATATAGAAACTGCTACTATGCTATCCAGCCGAGTAGATATTTCACTACTACCAGATGATGCTTTGCATGTCTATGCTACAAATAAAAAGTCTGAAAGCTATAATGGAGTTGAATTAGATGAAGTTTGTAATGTATTGTATTCCATCGATGCGTATGACTGTCTTAAAAATAAAACTAGCGGTACATTATCTAAACTTGGTAAAAAATAAAACAGACACCTTAAATGATTTTCCGTCCACCCTTAACATAGGAATAGATAGTAAAGTTATGTTAACCAGGAATATTGATATACAAAATGGTTTAGTAAACAGAATATTTGGTGCTGTAGTTCATGTAGATTTAAATAATAGCGATGTCATAGAGAAAATATATGTAGTTCGATAGTGATAGGGTTGGATTAGGTCTCAATCCTATTAATACTACCAAATGTTCCATAGAACACAATGGTCATTCCAAGAATTGGGGCTGATTTAGAAAAATCAAAACACTTTATCCGACGTCAGCTTCCTTTGAAAGTGGGTGGGGCAGCCACCATACACAAGACGCAGGGTATGACACTTGACAACAAGGTTTTTGATGTCCAGGGAACATTTTTACCTGGCCAATCATATGTTGCCTTAAGTAGAGTATCTAGTTTAATGGATTATACATTAAAAAATTAAAATCAGAATACATATACATGGGCGAAGAAATACATAGTAGTTTGAACGACCTTCAAGAATTGGATTTGAGTTCATTTGCGAGAAGTAATGATTTTATTGTGTTGCAGAATGTTCACGAATTGCGTAATAAAATTGAAGACATTAATAAAAGTTATTTCTCTAATTATGAAGTAATTTGTCTAACTGAAACCTGGCTATCACCAACTAATAATGACTCGATTGTGAATATCCCTGACTTCAGCATCTTTCGAATGGATAGAGACCAAGATGACCATAACTGTAGAGGGGGTGCTTTAATTTATGTTTAAACTGACTGGAGTGCTAGAAAAGTTGCGATTAATTCAACTGTTGATAATATTGAAATTACTTTAGTAAAAATAACTCACTGCAATATTAGTTATCTTATTGGTTGTGTTTACCGTTACCCTAGCTAAGTATTAGTGCTTGCATCCGTAAGCCTTAGTTCTTTAATAGATAAAACTCAGAGTCAACCTAACAAAGATAGTATAATTATTGTTGGAGATTTTAATGAAAACCTACTTTCTGATTGACGTCATACTATCAAACTTTTCTTCAAAGGAAGAGGAATTAAGCAGCTGGTAAGATCGGCTACACATATCAGTGGTAGCCTATTAGACGCCGTGTATGCTAAAATCCAATTAAAATTAATACAAAAGTAACGCATATATATCTTTTCCGATAGTAAGCTGGTGGATATTGTAGTGAGTAACAAATGATTTTTACTAAGAAATTATTTATTCAAATGTAATTTTACGTATTTTGATCACATATGATCAGTTTGTAATGTTATCTTTTATCAGCACCCAGCTTATGGTAGATGTATTATTTAGGTATAATGTCATATCAATGTAATGTTTTACTAAGAGTTTACTGTAATAAAAATAGTTTCAAAAAGAGATAATGCGCAATTGGTGACTTGGCATAGATGTTCCATTATTAATACAAAGTGTTTGCTTTATGTGCTCGACATTTGTTAAAACTGAGGTTATTGTGTCGTCTAATTGCTGTGTTTGTGTTGGTAGATGCATGGGTAAATGATAAGCTGTGGTAGATAGATTGTTGAAAGGTATAGGCTTCGTTTGGTCAACACTAGGGTGAATAGGAGGAATAGCAATGGGTAGTTAGCCACATCAATAAATGTTTTTCTAGCGGTCCTGGTGTGCCCAGAACCAACTGCTTTTATTAGGTAGTGGAGGTGGCATAGGAGAGGGACGTGACTTTTCTAGAAGCTCTGGTGTGTCCAGAACCAACTCTTGTGATTAGGTAGTTAGGTAGATTAGGTCTGTTGGCCATTTGGTGTAAATACCCTAAACGTGTGAATAGGATCATGAAATTTTTTGAGCTTGTACAACTGGGCTGAAAAATGTTCCCCTGGCTCCTTCTTTACTTTCTTTGTCACACATCTATTGAAATTTTGTTGCACCCTTTATAAAAACTGCCAAAAAAACCCAAACAAATGTTACTTGCGCACTCGTTGCGTGAATAACTTGCGCGGAAAAAACCGTTAGTGTTGGCGTTATGTTCATTTTGTCATTGTAAGATATGTATCGTACTTGTATGTACTGTATAGTAATACATTGTAATACATATGGGTTGAAATACAAAGTTTTTGACACTAATTAAACTGTATATTTGATGTGCTGTTGACTTATTGTTCACCATTGGATGTAATCAGTTATCGATTAGCTACACATAACACTATAATATAATTTAGATACATTACTCGTTGTACACAATGTATATATCATACTACACTTACCGTATGCGTAAATACTATGTTACGTGATACATACTCTATCTATTATGTATATTAATCGTACATGTACTTATTTATGTTCATTGTAACCAACCCAATTTTGTCCTGCATGATGCTAACCTTCTATTCAGTTTTTTGTAGGAAGTGCCAAATATCCCTTGGGAAGGGATGGCACATTAACATTGTGACGTTATATAGTTCCTGACAACTAATGAGAACGCAGATGGATGCTGGCCGTTAGGCGCTGTGGAACAAGAGTATTTTCATAAAATTTTGCAGGTGACATCATTGAGGAAAAGTGGCAGTGACATAATTCAATCAGAGAAGGTAGCAGCGAATTTATCAATATGGGGTTGTGATGTGGCGGGTAATGTATCATTACTGTAGACCAAGCAATACAGACAACAAGCGAATGACTAAGGTATGCGTATTGTCTCATAATTCTACTACACAGAGCGTAATGTTATTGAGCTTGCTCTGACATTTAATTATAAAGTGATTGTTAAAATTAATACTAGCAATAATATGTTGTCGGCGCAGCAGCAGTGAGTAATGTTTTTTCATCACTGAATGAATACTTGTTGGTAACAACAAGTTGTCTGCCATTTGCAATATTATTCAAAGCCCAAAAATTATTTCATGATGATCACTGCAAACGTAACTGATATTATCCGGTCTAAATAACGGCAATAACGGTGACTTTTACATCCAATAATGATTGTAAAAAAATTATGTTTATCATTTTAGAAAGTTGTTGGAGTACCAACTGAGTGACAACAATGGCTGAACCGTTGAACTTGTTGGCATTGCGGACTCTGACAATAGAGATAGATTAATTTGGTCTTATATTATTGTATTTAACAGCCACTGCACAAACAACAAAAAACATGGTGATGGCGACAATAATCATATTGGGTGAGTGAAATAGATATAAGAATAAAGAATAACTTGTTATTAGTTGGTAATAACTAATAATAGAAGTCAATAATGTTAACCAAATAATATATAATAATATATACAGATTGAATGCAATAATAATAACTATAAAGCCTTGAGCACACTATAGCATTTTTGCAAGCGTTTGTCAAGTGCGACCAGCCAAGCGTTACTAACGCACTGACGAAATAGGCCTTCGCTTCACATCCGCTACAGATGGGTTGGTTGCATATGCGCTGTAATCTCATTGGTCCAATGTGAAATGTCAACGACCAAAAAATTTAAACAAGCCAGCAGACTAGGTTGAGAATCAGCATCATTGTCTGCTACCATTAATGCAATAACAGTCATGAATTCAAACAATGCCAATACAAAACTTGAAACTTGTGAATGTAATGAAGAAGTATTAATAAATCGAGTAAGAAAAAACGAATGCCTCTAAAATATAAGATCTACAAACTATAAAAATGAAGGTATGAAGAACAACTGTTGGCAAGAGATTGGCAGTCATCTCCTTGACAACAAAAGTGACTGTGGTAAGCGAGAAATGTGTTTTTAAAGCATGTAAACCCATGACGAGGATTCTTTTGTATGGATCAAACTAAAATGTTTTCTCAAGTACCGCACTGTAATTTTTTATTGTGGCATATGTGGTTAAAAATAAATGGAAATATCTCCGAGACACGCTTGTCCGAAAAAAGAGCTGAATGTGCTAAAAAAACAGTTCTGGAGCTGGTGACAACTCAACTCCAAGCTGGAAGCACTGGAACCAAATGCAGTGGATAGTTCCATATTTAGCCAGAAGCAATACCACAAACAACCTTGTAGTGACTCCGAAGCCATCAATGTCCTGCCTAGACAAGGAAGATGTCTCAGATGTGCAAGATGATGCACCGATTCTACTAACAGAGAGCCCACCAAGCCCCACAATACTTGATTTATTCAAAAAAGAAAATCTTACACCAACTGACCCATTCAAACGTGCAATTACTATGAAAGCCATTAGAGATGTTATATTCAATGCTAGATTTTCATCAGAAGAAATCTCTCACTCAGTTAACAAAAGTGTAGTCAACTCCAACTCTTCTGTCACATATACTGAACTGTAAATATAAACTGATGTGGAGCCAAAGCAGTGGCAATCAATAAAGTTTATTATATATTGTATCGCAATTCTATGTAACATACAAATGAATCACACTCATATTGTAAATTCCCATATAGCATTGCATGTTTCAAATACAATTGCTCTTACTGTTGAGCATCCTAATGTAAATCACAACGCTAAAGTTATAAATGAGTCACCTGTGGCCAAATAATACAATGTAAAGCTGCGTACGCACTAGGACGATTTTTTGAATAAAAATCGTTCATGTTGGAGTTGTGCACTTTTTCGGCCGATGGTTGCGTACACACTGTAAATCGTCGGAGAAAAGCATCGGCCGAAAAATTACTCAAGCCTGGTGTTCTCCTGTAAAAGAGGCTCGTAATTTCATTATTTCCGGAATGTAAAACTAATGGTGACGAGAAATTTATTTTTTGTCAAACAATTTTTTTCTCGCCGTTGTTCGCAATTATTTTTAATTATTTACAAGTGAACAGTTGTTGGAATAAAAAAATAATCATAATGAACTGTGAGACCGAGTTAGCTACTGCATTGGCAGCTTACATAGTTTCGATCGGGAATTATGCTTTACTAAAACAGAATAATAATGATAATCAAAATAACAACAATTATTATAATAATTATTATGATAATTATAATTATCTGGAACAAAATCGTAAACGTAGAGCATGCTGGGTAAGCCATATCAATGAAAAGAGAGGAAAATACGGAGCATACCATTCAACAATGGCTCAACTAGAAGTCAGCCAAAGTAAGGAGTGGAAAAACTATATGAGGATGGACAAACATTTATTTACTGCTCTGCTCCAAGCTGTCACTGTCGATATTGGCAAACAAGACACTAAGCTTAGACTGGCCATTCCACCTAGTGAACGATTAGCTTTAACACTCAGTTACTTGGCCACTGGTGAAAGCTTCACTAGTCTGCACTACCAGTTTAGAATGGGTACCAGTACAGTTGCTGCAATAATACCAGAGGTTTGTACAGCCATCGTGGGATGCTTAAAAAAACAGTTTTTGACAACACCATCAGCAGCAGAGCAGTGGAGAACTGTCAGCCAGCAATATGAAGCGCTGTGGAACTTTCCACATTGTTTGGGTTCCCTTGATGGAAAACACGTTGTTCTACGAAAACCTTGGCATGCTGGATCTGTGTACAGAATCTATTGTGTTGATGGCACTTGTAGATGCAAATTACAGGTATTTTTTGTTAAAATTATTTTTCATTATTTTCATTTTAATGTCTTTTTGTTGTTTATGCAAAAAAGATAAGTTTCATATTGTTGTTGACAGGTTCATGTATGTTCACATTGGCTGCAATGGTAGATTTTCCGATGGAGGTGTTTTTAAAAGCACAGGTTTCTACAAGGCTCTAGAAGAAGGAACTTTGAACATTCCAGAACCCAAACCTCTGCCAAACAGCCTAGATACATCAGCCATACCATATGTCATTGTCGCTGATGATGCATTTGCTTTAGCAAAAAATATCATGAAACCATATCCTAGGTAAGAAGATAGCTTATACTGGTGTTATTTATTATATTGCTGAATCTTTATTTAATCGATCATCACTACTTATTGTTTTTATTATAGACGCAGTCTTACTGACAAGGAGCGTAAAATCTACAACTATCGGCTGTCACGCGCTAGAAGGATAGTGGAAAATGCATTTGGAATAATGGCAGCCACATTTAGAGTGAGAGAAACTTTATAAGTGTGAGAAATATTCAAAATTACATCAACTCTTATTTCTTGCTTCTGACATAATTTATTGATATGTTTTGCTTCAGATATTTGAGAAAGCAATTCCTCTCGAGCCGGAAAAGGCAGAAATAGTAACTATGGCTGCATGTACATTGCACAACTTTATTCAGACAAATAAAGCCACTGATTTGACAGCAGATTTACAAACCGCTGATGATGGCTCGTGGAGAACTATTTGCTCATCTGGTTTAGGAGACTTCCAAGCCAACTCAGCCGGAACAATTATTCACAGGCTGCTGCTGACATTCGAAACAAATTTTGTACCTATTTCAATGGGCCAGGTGCAGTAGAGTGGCAGGAGGGCATGGTCCAGTAATGTCTGATTGATTAATAGTTCGTATTTTGCTTACACTTTTCTCCAGTAAGAATCTAATTGTGCGCATTTTTTGGATTAATTTGTATGTCATGGCAAAAGCAATAAAATTTCTTTCAGTAACAATAACAATTTATTTACTCAACGATAACACAACAATTTGTTGATCAAAAATAACTTTCACAATAACCAGCGTCAAATTCATAAGAAGTCAAGAGAATTGAAAAAGTTGTTTATTTTATTTACAAGTTTGTGTAATCAAATTGTCGAGTTTGTGCAGGTGGCTGAAACATGGTTTTCAAAACCATAGACTGATTGTCATGCATTAAATATTTTCTTGTTTGTAAGTCAATGGTTGATAAATCAGCACCTAGTGATATCAAAAGGCCTCTGATGTCCTCAGAAACAACGTTGTCTGGCTGTCTAGCCATGATGGCTGACAAGGCATTACTTGCAGGCTGCATGTTTTCCACGATCTCCTTCTGCGCTGGTGGGGTGGGTGGTGGCACTGGGGTTGTTGATTTTCTTTCTTTTGTTTATAAATTTTTCCTTGTTTTCTTGGTCACTTATTATATCTAATAAATAAATGTATCATAAATAATACTCAGTTTGCTGATAATATATTGGCTGGTTCATCGGATAGTATTATTGTTATGAACCTACCACTGCTGGCACTTGAAGAAGAGGATGATAGAGGATGAGCTGTATCTGAACTTGAATCAATCCCTTCTCGTACTACCAGAGTTGGCACTAAAAACGTTAAATCTTCATAGAACTCCCAAGTCGATTTGTACACATCATCTGTAGCCATTCCTGATCTTTTGCTTAATTCTACAGCATTCCATTCCTACACAAGAATAAAAAAGTTTATTACACAATATATATCAAATTACATAAATCAAATGCACCTCTGCCTACCAGGAGTGTGTGTGTGTGTTAGATATAGTGGTGTCATAGCATACTAAGCAAGCAGCACAGTTGCTATTGTCTTGACAGATAAGAATGGCACACATGATGACTCTTACCAGGTTTTCGTTGTTCTACAAGTATAGTAGGATTGGTATACTGATAAATAACATCGCATATTCAATATATTGTTACTGTGATTATTATTCTCATTGATTCATAAATAAATAAATAGCTATAAATATTTATTATATTATTATTGTCATAATGATAATTATTAATTAATAAATAACTATTGTATAACAAGAATAATAATAATAATAATAATACACCACTGAGTAATAGTATTTTGCAGTTGTTTATTATTATTATAATAATAATTATTAATTATTATAAGTACTGTGAGGGACGCCAGTACTCTCTCATATTTTATTATTTACCCTAAGACAATCTCTCACAATTATCGGCTGAGCCTTTCTCTCATTGTGTATTTCTATTGTATAAGAATTAAGCCTTTAACTCACAAGTAACTCTCTGTCTACGCAATGTTTACATTTATATCTCAATACATACTCACTACCCATTGTCTATGTCTGTGTCAGCGTTCTATTGTTCACCTGTGCCCATGTTGCTAGAGTCTATTTAGTGCGTTCTATCTCGTACCCAAATAATTATTATTTACTGTATATTATATTTTCCACGGTTTTAATTATTATATTTTGGAGCTGATGTAAGGGCAAGGCGTGGCTTGCACCAATGTTTTTCCCCAGGCGTGGTTAGTAACTTGCACCCGCCTACTCTGTATTTAAATTCATGTTTGCACAATAAAGTTCAGAGTTAGCCTGACTCTCAGAAGATTCTCTCTCTCAGAAGCAAGCACAGCTAGAAGCAGCAAAACTACAAGCGCTGACCTGGTCGACTATTAGCAAGCACGAGGCTCTGTGGAAAGTGAGAACGGTTCGCCCTATCACTGCGTATTCCCTCACCTGAGGTGAGAAATACGACGCAAACACCTAGTTGACAAGATATTTCGCGGGAGTTGTCCTTTCTCATTACTCCTTGACAACAAATCTCGCAGCAAATTTCGGACAAGATTTCTATTGGTTCTAGTAGACCTACAATAATAATTTTTACACCATCGTGTAGAGCAGAATCTACTCTATTTTTAGATAGTTATTTGAAGGACTTATGTCAGTCTAAACAGAAGCGATTTCCTGTCAACCGCGCCATAGTCATTTTCGGGCAAGAAATAATTTTTCTTGCTGAGATAGTTGGAAATAATATTTTTTGCAGAGAACCTCCACGGATGAGATTTGTTCTGATAAATGGTTAGATTATATTTATTTCAGCATACTGGAATTGTTTAGAAGTAGAAATGACAGGTAGTATGCTAGAAATTAATTATTTGCATGACGACGATATTGTTGACTAGTAATTTTTTATTATTTTGCATTTTTTTTTTCTAAGTGTTTATTATTATGGTTCTTTATATCAGAAGATAGCGCTTGAAATTCTCTATTCATTGGTGTAAAAAGTTATTTGCTAGCATTGATAGAAAAAAAAAAATTAATAATATTCTTAGAAAAATTTCCGGGATTTTCGCGAAAACAAGGCCAACTTTGATTGACATGTTATGGCTAATGTGGTGGCCCATTAATTCTTCAAAATTACCTACCTGCATCAGAATTAAATTCTCTTTCTATCTGTCGCATCAGTTTTTTGTTTTGAGTTTTACTTTTGGTGTTTTTTTCAGAGCAAAAATGTCAATTTTCAGAAAATTGAAAAAAAGTAGTGTCAAATAAAAAATATTTTTACCTGTTCACAAGTACAAAGTTGGCTTTGTTAAAAAATCTACCTATAGAATAGGTGTTGTTGAGTCTGATGGTCTCCTTTTTAACTCTGTAACACAAGTAGCTAAATTTTAAAAAAATTTCAAAGTTTGATGAATTTTTTCAAAAGCGCATGAAATTCACAAATCGGTCACGCATAAAGCAGACGAAAATTAAAGAGCTTTAAGCTAGTACTTTACCTTTCTGAACCATGTCCTCAGAGAAGAATATTTTTTGATACAGTTGTATTACTCTCTGCAGCCAGTTCTCTGAGTTGCTGCTCCTTAATATCTGTTTTTGTATACGTATCATCTGCAGTGTCCCATATTGCAGGAAAATACTCCAAGTTAGCAACCAAGTTTCTAATTATTTGTTTAATGTTACAAGACACGATCAGCGATTTTGGTTTTGTTTTTATTATTAATTTATCCACGGCAACAATTTTGTTTACGCAGCGCTATGGACATGACCGCACCGACTAAATTACTTAATTCTGATTGGCTAATGTTATAAAAATTGTCGGAGATTTTGAGCATTGCTCAAATGGAATTTTCACCGGCCGATGGACCTAATCATCAGCCGATATTGCATTCACACTAGGCCGTTTTGTAAGTGCGCCAATTTCGGCCACCAAATCGTCCTAGTGTGTACGCAGCTTTACTCCCGATCTTTGCTCTGCTGAGATAGCTCTTCCAATTATTTTTATTATCCTTTATTTATTCTTTTCCAGTACAAATAGCCTAAAGCAACTAACTCTAACCTCTCTCTGTCACAGTCAAGCTTCTAGTGAGCTGGCATGATGTTTAGCTGGTGCTACGAAATATTTAGTTAAAAAAAAACAAATTTGTCTAACATTAAAAGTATATATTCAATACAGGGCCGAATCCTAGGGCACTGCTGCTTGGGCCTGGCAAAGTATCAAAACTTTAAATAGTCCAAAAATGCCATAAAAGTCTGATGATATGTTGCAAGGCTTTCAAATAGTCGAATTAGATACAAATAAACTCAGATTTTCAATCTCAGGTGCCAAGGGGTCTTTATCACTTTTGTGTTGTGAAAGCTTGGATTTTTTATACTTCACATATCAGTTTTCCATAGCCGTTATTATCTTTTTGTTTTTGCTTGAAACAACATACCAAGCAGGGAAAAAATTGACATATATATTAAGTTACTATACAGTTTACAGTAAAGTACAGAAGTGAACAAATTAGATTTAATTGTGCGCAGTGTTTTGTTTTTAGACTAGAAAAAATAAAAAGAGATCATTGTAATAGCGGTTAATTGACTAATTTTATCTTTTGTGCTGTGAGGGAACATGTACACTACCCGCACTGTCAGGGTAAGATGATTCATGTTCTAAAAAACAACGATCCATCCAGAAAATCTTCACATGGAGGAGCAGAAGCAAAAATGAATTATAACTAATAGTAAGAATAGAAATAAATACATTACTTTTTTTAATATTTCTCTCTGTTACATTCTCTATCAGAGTGGGTCAGTCAAAGTTGAATTTTATAACTCCATTGCTGCGCTATTGTTGATGTGAACTCATTTCATCAATTGAGTCATGTCATTGAATTGGATGATTGATTGATGATTCATTTATTATTATTATTATTTAGTTTATCCACTACTACTAGTAGTAGTATTATTTATTCGCTGCTAATTATTCATTATAATGATTATGATAATAATTAGTAAACTTATTAATAACAACATAATAACAAAACATTATCAAATAAACAATAATAAATATTAAAAAAGGTTGTTAGTAGTTGGAAATAATAATAATGATAATAACAATTTAAATTACTGATATTAATTATCATAATGAATTTGCTCTGAAATAATGATTAAAAATTATAACTATCATCTTGGTTTTTTTTTGTTTATTCTTCTATCACCCAACTGAACAATAAAAAGCAAAACAAATAATATGATCATCATCCAATGCATTATCTTTTACCATAACTTTGTTCTACTACCAATGGTGGTAGCAGTTGTGGACTACTCATTTGCTTTTATCATATACTAATATTTACATCAATTATTATATTCATGTTTGAATACTTTCAAGCTAACAGCTTTCGCAGGAATAAACATAGTTGTGATCAAAAATTATTATTTTGATTTAAAAATGGTTTCTGTCATGCTCCCAAATTATTCCTAAAGCAATTTCTGCATAGAACTTTTTTACATAAACAGTTACTCTGCACTGCACGCGCAGATTCTTTGCTTTTGTCAATGTTTGTTCACAATAAAATTTCAAAGCTATCAAAGAATCATGAAAAAATAGTAGGCTTTATAATGGGAAAAACTTTGAATGCATTGACTGTATAAATATAAGTTTAAAAACTGCTCTAAATTTGCCAAGTTGTAGTAAAAATGCGTCACCGGCAGCCGGGGCGCTACTCCGGACCCCGCTAGGGGGCCTGGACAGCCCCTGGCCTAGGTGTTAGCCCTACCATTCCAAACTTGAAGGATACTGCCCTTGATTCAATAGGTATAATGGGTTATTTACAACAACCACTCCAGTAACCAGTGATTTCCTGTGACTTCAGTGCAGGCCAGGTCATCGACTGTGATTGGCTTAGTACTAATACTAGTGGATGGCCAACACTTTGTATTAGCGTAATAGTGCGCTCACATCTGCCCAACTGTAAAACGCTACAGTGTGCTCAAAGCTTAATAGTAATGATAGTTTCCCACTCTGTGATAATTTATTTAGTGGTAATGTAGGTAAACGAGTAGTAATAGCAAATGGTAGTGAGTAGGAGTAGTAGCAGTAAGTAGTGGTAGATGTAGTAGTAGCAAGTAGTAGTAAGTAGTAGCAGTAATAATAGTGGTAGTTAGTAGGTAGCTATAGCAGTAGGTAGCTGTAGCAGTAGGTAGCTGTAGCAGTAGGTAGCTGTAGCAGTAGGTAGCTGTAGCAGTAGGTAGCTGTAGCAGTAGGTAGCTGTAGCAGTAGGTAGCTGTAGCAGTAGGTAGCTGTAGCAGTAGGTAGCTGTAGCAGTAGGTAGCTGTAGCAGTAGGTAGCTGTAGCAGTAGGTAGCTGTAGCAGTAGGTAGCTGTAGCAGTAGGTAGCTGTAGCAGTAGGTAGCTGTAGCAGTAGGTAGCTGTAGCAGTAGGTAGCTGTAGCAGTAGGTAGCTGTAGCAGTAGGTAGCTGTAGCAGCAGCAGCAGTAGCAGTAGCAGTAGTGGTAGTAGGTGTAACTGTTGTGAATGGCAAAAAGTACATTTAAAAGCAATGCTGGAGATGAAAATGACATACATGAGAGTGATTGATTCGATGAAGAAATATTAGAGGCAGAAATCAGCGAGCACGGTGAAACTGCAGAAGGAGAACATTAAGTGATGGATGAATCCAGTTGTATCTGCTTAAATATACCAACTTTTCTGCAACAAATCTCTTCAGAAGATGCAACTCATTAATATTGTGTAAACATCCCGTTATAGTCAAGCAGCATCCGACAGCGATTTGTCTTCACTCGCTGCCATTGGAAAAAGAACCAGTTTTTAGCCCAAATTTTTTATTGAATTAGTGAGAGCAAGTCCTGTTTTGGATAAGTCACACCAGCAATATAACGATGCAAAAGGTGTAATGCTCAACACATGGCGAGATATAGTGGCTGAGATGAAAGAATCTGGATGGCACTGCTAAAACAACTGGTAGGTAGAAACCAGATCTATTTTATAACATAGTTACATTACGTTTGTAGCAGTTTCTAAAGCTAAGGTGTATAGCAATGTTTAGTTAAACATTAGTTGGTTGATTTAATTATTTTACATTTATTTAAAAGTTGAGTAGGAAAATGAAAATATTTGTCACAGTATTCATTACATCTATACGCATATGCAAGAAAAAGAAATGATTTAACAAATTTTAATTCAAATAAATACCAGATCCCGCTATCAATTTTTACTATTATTTTACTTAATATTATTCTACCTACATGGGTACCTACACACTACTGTCCATTCTTGTATGAATAACATTTAGTGTTCCCTAACTCACCAAAACCAGCACAATTTTTTTTCTATCCTGTTGATGTAATGAGTAGAAGATGATCTTTGTGAATGTGATCACATCGGACCAACTGACAAATCCTGCGATCGTTTCTTGTTGCCATTTCACTCATGAAACTTGCGTAATAAACAATTGTTGAGTTCGTTTACTAATGCGCTAATACTTGTGCACAAGTTGTGTCCATATTGAGTGAAACGACTAATTCCGATTTTACGTGTGCAGATTGAAAATTCAAACCAGATGAAAAATGGAGTGTAAAAGGAAAGACTAAAGTTAAGTATTAGAATTAATTTTTGAAGGTGTCTCCGTAAGGATTCTTTATTCCTGTTGCAATGGCCTTCAGTAGACCTAAGACTAAATGGATTTACAAATCAAACTTCATTTTAAATGCAGACGACGTAACTTCATTTATAAAAAAATTGCTAGTATTTATCATAATTGACCATACCCACAATCTGAAGATGACGTACTCGGCAATCAATGGAAGTTATAGTCAGCTAAATTTCAGCTGATGCGAAGGGCATTTGAGTCAATGGCTATTTGGCGAGCTTGTAGATCAGGACTGAGTATGCCTCAAGGGATATTTATTACATTGATCTGTTGCTGAAGACTTGAATATTCAGAAACTCATTAAAAAAGTGATCAGTGCTGGCATGCTTTAACAGGTACATATGTTTGGTGAGTGAACGAGTCAATGCTCAGAATAGTGTTAGGGTAGTATACTCCTGCCTACAGTTTACCATATCAAGCTACCAAGCCATAGCTGCCTCATTGGCAAAATAGTTTACAAACTCTTCTCTGGCATGTGTTGCAGCTAGCACAGAGTGTCGAGCTGCCCACAGAGAGATTGGTATAAGCTGCTGGCGAGCAGTGGCAGTGCTACTTCCTGGAGAGGCAGTTTCTAGCTGATCACTAGAGTTTATGGCGCCGACCATTGCCGATGTCAGGCAGGTCTGATCACTATTGACCCTGAGGTGACTGTAGTTGCTGCCAAGAATAAAAATAAAAATCATAAATAAAAAATCATGTGAACATTCATACTAGTGTTTACCGAATACAGCAAAACCTGATGGAGCGTTCGAAAATGGCGATGGTACTGAGCGCTGCAGAAAATGGTAGTTTACATAAGTTAAAAAAAAAAGAGCTGGAGACATTAAACATGCCTGATTTGGTTCCACATGTCAACTTGGTAGGTAACTCAGTTGTTACCAACTTTTATTATTTTGATTTTCAATGGCGAAATATGATTACATTCACTCACACAGCCAATTCTCATTCAAACCATATTGTTTTATTGTGAGACATTGCACCTTTTATGATGGAGTTGATTGTTTTTAAAGTTATTGCTTGCAACTATATTATGGAAGTCTCCATGATACTGCAAAAATGAGTGAAATGACACTTAGACATCACATTCATTGCCTAATATTAATAGAGATGATATTTATTGGGCCACTCACTTCGGCCTCAGCATTATGAACCTTTGTTTAGCAACCAGTTTGTTACACTCACAGTATTGAGCGAAACTATGGTAATCAAATAAAAACACTTAGTGAAATTTTTATTACGTCAGTAGTTGCTGCTACAATTAGCTTGGTGTTATCTGGCTGTTTAATAATTCGCGGCTTTAGTACCTGCCACCGCTGTACAAGGGTCCCTGGAATATAAAACAAAACTTCGATGGAACTACTCACCAACATAATGTTCTAGAAATATATATCTCAACTGCGACAAAAATCAATTGTGAGGAATAAGCTGTAAAATGCTAACCAATGTAAAAAAACAGAGATGCTCCGATTCACAGAATTACTGATCCAATTCATATTGCAAAACTTATTTCAACAGACTGATTCACTTAAATACAGCTCAATAACAAATCAATAATTTTATAGTTTCAATTATTACAGTGTAGATTATGCTTTTCCTCATGATATTGTGGGTTGCAGGAGCAAGCCACATGGTACTAATTGGCATTGTTACTATATGAAACCAATGCAGTAACAACATTAGTAATTGAAGTAAATCTGCCTGATAGTTATTGTTGATGAAAGGAACTGGAAATGGTTTACTTGCATTGTTGTTTACAAAGTTTTTGCTGATTCATTGAACAGCTAATACAAAAATCAGCTGATTCAAATGCAGTAAACCTGAATGTGAGCAACTCTATTAGAGATGGCCGGAAAACGGTCGCCTGATAAACGGCTTTAGAGGAAATGCCTCATATGCGACAAGTCGCCTTCCACCTACATCAACTACATCAGGTAGTTTGAGACCACCTAGAAAAGAAAGCATGTGTTTTCACGCCAGCACTATTTTCAGGTGACTATAACTGGTTGTATGATATGCAACCAGAACACTGCACATGAAAAAATATTTCTAAAACATTTCATCGATGAGAAGCAAACAAAAACAAGTTAGGAACGGTTAATTTTGACTTTTGGATCCACGCTAACCAGCCTCAACCCTTTGGTTGAATTAATGTGAATCCCATGCTCCAATATCACTCTCACTGCTATACTGGCCTACATCAACCATCACAAAACGGTACCTGCTGTCCACAATGGCCAACGACACAATGTCTACCTCAAGATGACCAGATGAATACTTAGATACGGAGGCATGAGCTCAAGCAAGAATGCAAACAGCATTTGTAACTTTGTTTTCTGCCCAATGAAACATCACAAAAAATCTAGCTCAGACTGTCTCTATTCACCATCAATAGCACCTAAGCAGTTAGGGAAAATCAGGATTCAAAAACATGTAATTAAAAAGCTGAATTACACCAGCATAAAGCTTGTACATGTATATATTTATATAAATTTATGTATATACTAGCAGAAAGACCCGGCGTTGCCCGTGGAGATAAGGTAAATAGTGCGAAAACGATGTTAGGGAGATCAAGAGGGGCCAGTGTTATGGAGTTTGCCTTCAGTTTTGACTTGCCAGCTGGCTTGAGGATGCTCAATTTGTCTACATGTTTCAATCGTTATGTAACTGGTTATATATTTTACGAATTGTGCTGTCAGAGCATCTAATAGTTCTTGGAAAATTTTTGTCTGCACTAATTATAACTTTATAGCCGCATGGGTGTGCCAACTTCCCTCTTGCTTCATAACATAATTGAATCTTTGAACATAATTACACAACATCTGAAGAAGTGTAACAGTTGTTCCATGCAACACATTGCTCTCGCTATTGCACACCACCACCGATAACAACAACTTGCAAAAGCATTGACTTTTTTGAAGAGTTCAGCTTGCAACTTTTTTCGTAATAGCTCGAGTCTAGATATTCCAGAGGGTGAAAAGCATCTTTTTATGTTTATTTTCCCACCAAAGGAGATCGTCATAAAGCATGGATTATATTTCCAAAAAGTCAACTCAAGGCTTTGCTGTAGTTTCGCATTTAGTGAAAAACCATCATGAAAAGAATCTGGTGGATATTCAAGTATTTGTATTTTAAATTTCCATATCAAAACATATGCTTAGTGACTGTGCATTGTGCAACCCATTGGTCAATAACTCGAAAACGTATTTTAGAATGCTGCATCAACTGTGCAAGTAGATCAGCTAAACATGCGCTGTTCACAGTGTGGCAATCACAACGCAATTGTAACAAAAACTCACAATAATTTTTTTTTTCTCTGAATTTTCGTAAACTTTGTGGAGTTGGAGAAAAGCTGTTTGGAATAATGGAGCCAGTTCTTTTTCATGGCATGCTGAGCAGCAGGTAAAGTCAAATATCATTAAAATAAACAAAATGCGTACAAATTTTGCAGAAATTACGGATTAAGTTCCTCAAATGACTATTTTTGTCACTCTTTTTAAGCAATTTTTGTATAATATTATATAACATTTTGTATCTTTTATCAACCGTCTACCATTGATATTTCAACGATGATGATTATTGCCAATGTTGTGGAGAGACAGGTTGATTAATTATTATTAAAAGCGAGAGTAGTAATAATGTAGAGGAAATGCACCGCGACCACACAGCAGGTCGACCATATTACATTGCATTACTTGCCGAACTGTACATTTACTCACTATTTTAGTTTAGTACCTGCCGAACTGTACACTATTTACATTCACACATTTATCGACTTGCACTTATTTTCTTACATTTTATTGCTTGCACATATCCCTTATTTTGTATACATGTGCTTGGGCAGCCAGCCGTGCAGCCAAGCCCACCCAGTTCTATGTTTACCCAGTTCTATTGGTGTGTAATCAACCAATCTCTTGTACAGGCGTGGCCTGCCTTTGCTTGCTAGCTGCCAATCTTTATTATATAACTTTTATGGTATAAATATGCATGTCATGACTAAATAAAATCAGAGTTAGCCTACACTCTCACTTGCTTGTTGATTCACATGCATAAGCGCACTTATGCTAAAGCACAGGTAGCTTAGTAGAAAAGACACAAGTAAGCTCTTGCACTGATTGCGCTGGCAGAGGAACTTACGAGTTCAAACACTTGCACAATAAACTTGGACAGAAAGATTGCATTGGAACAAGTCGACTAGTAACTAGAATAATAGTCAGTAGAAAGTGGTCAGTCGATTCGACTCACACTGCACTTGACCTACGGGCAAGTGATACTGGAACGATTATTCGAACGGCTAGTTCGACCTAACACACCTATTCCACCGAATAGAAAATCAGTGGAAAGCGAGAGAGTTGTGACAACTCCTCACTGTGTATTGCTTACGGGCATACAACGCCGCAAATTCTATTCCTCTGGTTTAGGCTGCGGGCGAGTTGGAAGGCGTACACTGCACTGTTGTAACTCACTACTGTGGGCCGCTGTACAGGTGACAGCTACCACTTCACCCTATATTCCTGTACAATAATAATGAAAATTAATTATAAACCTTTAGTCAAAAATATTGCAAGTCTTTAAACCTAGACTCGCTTTGCGCTGCTGTTGTAGACCTACTCATAATTATCAAGTATTTTTCGTAATGGTAAACAACTTGAGAAAGCAAAAAAAACAAATAAGAAATAGTACAACTGCTGAACAAAGCCAGAGAAATTGAGAACAACTCTGATACATTGGGTTCCTTTTGATTACTTTTCTTTTTATTGTGGCGTTTATCATCATTTTGTATGCATTACCAGTATTGCTCATTCATTTTTGTTATTATTGTTACGATACACCATGGTTTTTGTTCATAAGTTTCAATTCTTATGATATTTATTTGTATCAAAGTTGTTTGTGTTTAAATTGAGGAATATAATGATAAGGAAGAGATGAGAGTATATAGCAGTACTAATGATAATGAGCAGTATTCAACCAGAGTGTAATTAACTAAAAATGATTTTTAAACAAAAAGAAAACAACTATTTTCATGAAACAATGATAAGAATAATATTAATAAAAAAAGTAATAACCGTAATAATAATAGCATTAATAATAATCAATGACTAATAATTAATATTTTTGTCACTTTTAATTTTACTAAATAAATAGGAACTACTTTTATCATTATTATTAATTTTATTATTACTCTATATAGTCATAATAATAATTAATAAAAGAAATGAAAACAACAAAAAAATAACCATCAATAAAACAATAAAAATAATATTAAAAATAATAATAACAAAAAATAATAATGGAAATAATAAAAAAAATTATACTGATAACAATAAAAATAATAACAGTTACTCAAGCATAAAAATAACAATGCAGGAGGAGATGGTGCTTATTAATTATTATTTTGATTATTATTAAAACTAAGAATTATTTATTGTTGTTATATATTATCATTGTTATCATTATAGTAATAATTTTAATAATATAGCCACGGGCTTCAAGAAAATTGCTAAACAACAATATCAGCCTGGCATAAGCAATGACATAATGTTAGAATGTGAAAGGCAAGTACAGTTGACAGGTGAGTCGGTAGAGAAGCAATTATAAGACCGAACAGAGCTAGCAAAAAATTCTGTTTGGCGCACAAATATCAATACTTGATTCGCTGTAGCACTGCTGACCAATCAAAAGGCTGCAGCAAGTCGGAATATAATCAAAATAAACCGAACATGTCATAAAAGGCAGAAAAATATGGCCGGATATAACTTGGCATAACTGATGAGAATGAGGTTTCTATTGGGAAGATTGCTGCGATCCTCTAGCAAAATAAAAAATCAAGAGTGTTATAATCTAGAGAATGTAATGACGACTCTGAAAATGTATTTTTTATTAAGATTGATTCATTAGTGCCGGAGCTAACATCGCAAAAACCGACTTACATTTATATATTAGATATACATATAAATATATATATAAATAAATACGTAGCCAAAGATGCACTGCAAAACCTATCCCTTTATCTGATGAGAATGCTTGTGTGTAGAAAACAAAAAATGAAGCGATCTTTTTTGTGCAGAACGAAGGTGTTTTCTCGGCATAAAAACAAAACATACTAGTTTTTTTGCACAAAAGCTCAACTATACTATATTGGCATTTTGCCACTCCGAAAAATATTATCTTCATGCAAAAACATAGCTTTATTTTTTGCTTCTTGAGTGAGAAAAAAAATTCTTGCATGAAATCACAACATCATTATTTTGCGTTTTTCTCTCACAAAAGAAAAGTCTTTGCTGTAACATCTACCATTATTTCGTAGGTTTTTTTTATACAAATAAATAACTTTGGCAGAAAAAACTCGGTTACATTCTCCTGTATTTTACACGCAAAAAAATAAAAGCCCTGCATGAAAACCAGGCTTTATTTCACAATTTTTTCAATCGAAGAAACCGTTTTTCGAGCGAAAGCTCTACTATTGGCTTTTTTGTGCAAAAAACATCTCAATTTCTGCTTTCATAGCAAATACTTACCAATATTATATTGTCCTTCTCGCACAACGAGAAACTTGTTCTTCTCGTGAATACTCAGCTACATTATATTGTTTTTTGGCATGACAAATATTTTCTCTTCATATGAAAACCTTTGTATATTAAATAGGCATCTTTGTAGAGAGAGTTTTTTTAATCTTACGCATGAAAAGTTTTATTGGACACGAGGATAGGTTACTGGGAAAATTTTTGCTACATAAGAGCTGCTGTTTCAGACAAAACATTCCTTCTAGCAACAGTGACGGAAGGAAAAGTCTGAAACTATTAGTAGCAAGTACAAAAAATAGCCCGTAGTACCACGTGACTAGGCAAATTCATCGGTATAAATATTTGTCCAACTCTATAATTCCAATAACTCTGGAACTAAGGCTCCAGTCACGGTTTAAAGTGCGTCTGATAGCCAATCAAATTTCGGAAAGTTTACTGCCATTTCCTCAACAACTCAGACTCTGAACTGGTAAGTCATGCCTACATTCTCTCTTCGTAATCCAAAATCTGTCAAGACCCAGAGCTGCATTGAGTTTTTCTGATGTGTATAAGTTACTCAAGAATATGTTGTTAATCCAGTGGTGTATTCTATTGTACAATTTATGCATTCATATCAGACTTGTGAATACTTTTTTCAAGAGACTGAGTGATTTTTTTGAATTTCTGCAATGGCCGATGCTGATAGCACGTGTCTAATATATTTTCACCATTGCGTGCAGCAACAAATACCCGATCGCTGTTGCTAATTATTAATGCTCGTCTAAGGCTATCACTTGTTTATTACAGTAAGCGTACTATTTATTTTAAATATTATTGTTTAAAAAATCCATTTGGTCTGATTCATAACAGGGGGCGCATTTAACACCCTCGAACAACCGAATGACAGAGGGTTGGCTCTCCAGTCCCCTAACATTCGAAGGTTGCATGTTCGAGGATCAAAAATGTTGTTCGTGGGTTGAATTGTTAAAAACAAAGATTTTTCTTTTTCATGTTGTTTACTAATCACCTCGGGTAATCTTTAATGTTGGGTACCAGTGTCGTAAATCTGTTTTCTGTGTAAAGTCACAGTTCGATGTCACTGGTGCGTTTTGAAATTACTATAAAAAGGTGAATAGGTCAATGGACATCAATATCATTTCTAGTGAGCCGATGAACGTATGGTGAAGTGGTCGCACGTGGCGAGATGTCAAAAAGATTGATGCAAACAAATTTGTTTGCCTTCCTTCACAAGTCACTCGATTAACAATGATCCAATTCTACTTGTTCCATCTACTCATCTATCAGCCCTGTAAACAGCATTACATATTACTTCTCAGTATTAAATTATTGTCGAATCAAAATAATACAAAAAAAATAAAATTAATCTTAACATTATAACAAATTAAATTGGAATAATAATTATTATATTTATTATAATATTAATTTATAATAATAAAACACTTTTTAATTCTTATCATATCATCTTCATATTATTATTATAATATATTATGATGACAATATTATGAAAAAATAAAAAAATCAATAATAATTATTATTTATTATTAATATTTATAATAAACTTATTATTAGTGTAATAATTTATAACACTTTTTATAATAATAGAGTACTGACTGAGTGAAGTATTGCTGGTCAACCCCCTAACATTGTTGGTCAACCCCCTAACACTTTGTGTCAACCCCCTAACAAAATCTTTTTCCGCCGCGCGGGCTTTTTTTTAAAAATGTTAGGGGGTTGACTGCACCGTTAAATATGCCCCTGATTTATAATAATTTTTAATATTACTAAATTGCGTTAAAAAACACTTGTCATGGAAGAGCACCACTGGAGCCGTTGAAAATAACTTTAACAATAATAACTAGAAATGAAATCAGTTTGTTGATTTTTTTATGAATTGAGTTAGCAGCTTATGATATTTATTGCCAAAACAAAGTATTTTCTGCATTAGCAATTATTATTATTGTGACCAACACATGTTTGTTATGCTGATGGTGATGAATCAATAATACATTATTATACAATAATAATATTGTAATATCGATCTTTGTTGTTGTCGGTATAATTTTTTTTGCAGATGTGAGGTTTTATTCGATACTCGATATTTTACTCGATACTACTCGTTTCACTAATAGAATACTTCAACCGAGCTTACTACTATTACTGTAAGTAACTTGAGCATCATGTAGAAATTAATGTCTGCTCTACATTTTCCTTCGCATAGTTCTTTCTCACCCATTAATTGTTGTTCAACTCGTCTGGAGTTATGTGCCATCATCATGACCAGTTTGTTCTGTATTTCTGCTATGGAAACTTAGCAGTGCCTTTTAGGTACACGCTTGCCATAAGCTTGTAATGGTAGTAAGCGGTTTAGTTCGCTGTTCCTTTGTCTGTTTTTAATCAATCGCTCTCTCAACTATAACTCGAACATATATGCTAGTTAATAGTATTGTTTATTGATGTATTATTGTCGTGTAACGATTAATATTATGATCTGATTATCAACGATAGTATAATACTGTATTATAAATAGTCTGCTCTGTAAGTGTAAAAATACTGTGTACAACATTTAGTTTACTATGTAAGTGTACAATGGGGCTGGCTGACAGAACAATTGAAGAGGTTGGAAAGAATAAATTGGAACTTGGCAATCTCGTAAAGTTCTCTGAAAATAAAAATGGTCGTATTGTGGCAGTAGTTAAATTAAAAATCGCTTTAATGTTAATTTTGGTGTGCAACAGTGTAAAGAGTTGTGACAATTAGATGTGGAACCAAAGAAATTGAAAAGTTTGTGGGATGAATTCAACACTTTAGCTAAATCTGTGTACAATAATCATAATTTAAAAGGCATTGATGCCATGCTTAATCTCTTCAATAGTCTTCCGTATCTCTGTGCAGCCCGTTGTGGAATAGAGTAGTATACCAGAGCCCAGTTCCAGTTTGCATACTCATCGCTCTTGTAGGTATTGTGGATGTGGCCTTTTAAACAAATTGAAATCTAAATCATTAAAAACCGAGTTTCTAATTACATTAAAAGATGGCAGCGATCTGTAAGTGAGGTGGCATCACTTACGGTAGAAAATAGGCGCATAGCTAAGCAAAACAAACTATTAACATTGCTAAGCAACAAGCGTCAGATGGGAACGATAGAAGCTAAACGTGGAAACAAGGTTTTGCAATCGCAGTTGCATTTGACTAGGGGGCAGGTAACGGTACTGGAAATTAAACTGCGAGATTATGATTCAAAGGTGTGTCAGTTGAATGAGGAATTGAAGCAGCTTGCCGATAAATCAAATGAAGTAATTAAAACTAAAAATGGTAATAAATATTCTGGTTAGATTCAAGAATGCGCCTACCTTTGAGCCCGTAAACAGGTGCCTGTTCGTAGTGTAAGTACTGTAATACAAGAAATTAGCAGGAAGCTGTTTAAAAAAGAACTTAATCCTATGCCGAGTGTGACTACAGTTTGTAATAAGGTGAATGAAATGGGTGTTATTGCTCTTGAACAAGCTAAGCAAGGGATGCTAGACTTTTACTACAATAATTTTTGTTGGGAGCCACTGTTGTAGGTAAAGATCATCTAAATGAGTTGCATGTGAACCCTAATAACAGATCGTTTGTGCTTGGAGTTGATAGATTAGCTAGGGTAATGCTGATGATTATGTTTCTCACATAATATTGACTTTAGAAAATGCTGCTCGTGTATATTCTATTATAAGATCTCTTGAGCCAGAAGCTGCGCTAGCTACGCCTAAACTTAAAAGACCATCGACTTTGAGTGATAGGGCCGCAGTGAATAAATGAGTATCAAAGAAACTCTGAATATTTAGATCATAACGTTTTAGATTTAAACTGTAATATTCACCCACTTGACAGCTTATCAATTGCATTTCGCAAACTTGCTAAAGAATTTGAAAGTGAACACGGTACCGACAGTACTCTTCTAGGTGTTGAATCAGCAATTCTTAAAGTGATTCTCAATATCTCAAAGATGCGTTATAAAAGGAAAGGGGACATGGCGACATTTGTTTGATTTTTAGAGCATGATAACTTGGATCTGAAACTGTTGAATTGGCTGGCAACATCTACTAGATGCGTGAGCAACTGACTGACTATCTTGAAAGATCTGACTATCTTGAGAGATTCTATAGTAAGGAAGTAGCCTTTTGTCACTCTATCTATCATGACTTAACTTTGCCTATCGTAGAACAAGAGTTATTGGTTTGTGGGCTGTTTGGCAAGGTCTTCACTGGACCTTGGATGACCAGCCTCTACAGAAAGGTCAATTTGTCTAACTTAGGTAGTTGTGAGCCACTCACTTACATCACTGGCAAACTTCAGTTGTTGATTGATCATCCCAGACTTTTGTCTGATATCAATTTTTGTTGCTTTGACATTCCAGATTCAACCAAGTCTGCCCTTTCTAAAACTGTGCATGGGGCTCTTTACCGTGTTGAACCCAGTTTGCGTACCCTTGAACTTGCAAGGCACACGGCTGTTGAATTTCTTGTGGTAATACAACTGCAAGCAGCGAGATATTTGCCTTGTGGGGAGCTTGCCAGCCTAGAGTCAAATATGGTTGTGTTGGACATCAACGCACCTGCTGATAACATCATAGCTAAGAGCATATTGGGGCTCACTGACAACCTCATGAGAAAATGTCCAGATGCTAGTGGCTCTTACATTTCCTCCAAGACACGGTTCAGCTTAAACAAGACGTATGAATGGCTGAGTATAATGCACAAGGAAGATATAATTTCCAAAGCCATCACACAAGCGCGCTTACACCAGCGAAGAGCCTTAACCAACACATAAAATGTGAAGAAAGAGATAGCTGCTTGCATGAAGGCAAGATCACAGCAAAGAACGGACTTGCAGCGTAAGCAGAAGACCAGAAAGCTGAAGGAATTCATTCGGGATACTGCTTCATTTGCACAAAATGTTCATCATTTAGATGCTGAAATTTCATCTGAATCCAATCCATCGCACTAGACATCATTTGTCATCCGTCTTCTTTGGAAGGGATGAGCTTGGTGTGGGTGTGGAATGTAAATGGTGTATACGTTCAATGGAACTACAGTGTGTCGAAACGCCGCAAGACCAAAGAAATGGGTTACAAGGCTAGAATATGGCAACATGACATGGAAAAGACAATTTTCTTTAATGCAAAGTAATTCTTGTTGAACCACAATACCTAAAAAAAACGACTACCAATGTAAGAACAAAATATTTAGCCTTGATAATGATCAAGTATGCAGGCAAAACACTTGGAGCACATACAATGCCATATGAAGTGGCAGTAAACAAGTTTAAAAATATATGACCTACATGCACCAGTAAGCCAACCTGCCAATTCCTTCACATCCATGCAATCGGTAGCCTATAACATTGCTTCTAACCATAGCAAAAAAACTATGATAGACAGAAACTCAATCTATCGATTATTCCATGCTCACGGAACCATTTTTTTATTAAGAAAATGGTTTTCAGATTTAATTGCAACAAGTTTTAAATTAGTCATTCACCAAATACAAAAAAGCAAGACATAAAAGCTAACTGTTACCTGGTGGTTAGGTAATGGATTATACCACAGAAAAAGTTGATTTAGACAGTTCCTGGCATCACAAACCTGTTACGTGAGGATCGAAGTCATTGTTAGTTCGTTCAAAATTACTGTTAAGATGTAAAAATTTTCTATTGTACAAAATATGCTAAGCAGAAAGAATGCTAAGCGTGAAAACCTGTTAAGTTTAAATTAACTGACTTTCTCGGCAAAATGGTTCTTTGGTGAGAACCAAGAGCAGAGAATTCCTGTTAAAAACATGAATTTTTTTGACATTTCAAGTACTTGAAGGATATCTGGTTTCAAAGTGTCAAGGCAACCAATTCATTAGTTTTTCATTGCAAATGAAAGAAAATATTACTTTTAGGTAACTTTCTGTGCATTTTGTGGTGTGCCAGACAAATTTTGGAGATGAGTGCATTATCAAATCACAGACTGTTTCACTCAAAACAAAAAATGTTGAAGCACTTGCATGCCTCTTGGAAGAGGGGGAGGAGATTAAACAGTGGAAGTGTGGCTGCTTCAAAACACTAAATGTAAGCAATTACTAGATTCATGACATGCGGTACAAATGACACATGCCGCCAGCGGAATTTCTTTATCGCCAAAACTGTTAAATATCCTAATGGGCATGGAAACAAACAAGTGTATGTTCATGAACAAAGAAATATCATTATGAGTAAAATGCGTTAGCAATTCAGAGCCATACAACTTTCTCATATAAACTACATAATGGAAGCTCAACTAATAGCAAGATGGACAATGGACTTTATTAAAGAGCTGTTTTCAGTTGAGCTCAAACAGATCCTGGCTACCACTAAGAAATGTAACTACTTGTTGGCTTATTGAGTCTAATTAACAACTCTCACCACTGTATCATAATTTACAAGCATCTATTACAAATAATTAATATATAAAAACAATCTCAACATCAACTAACAGCCTCTATTTGCATGTGTCCAGACACTAGCTACATAAAACAAATATTGTTCTGTTCCACGTAAACCAACTTTTAAGCTAAAGAGCACATAGGTAGTTGGTGTATGTGCGGGTTATGAGCATTGTCTAGTTTTTTTTTGGAATTTTTTTTCAATATTTGGGGGTGTAAGTAGATCACCGGCACCTATGAGCACACAGGAGCCTACTGATGATCTCCAGTTCTACAAAGTTGCATCAACGGAACCTATTCAAGAGTTAGAAATGTAATAGGCAGAGTTTTGAAAAACCTGCCGTTTGCTACCAAAGAACAACGCCTAAAAAATTAATCAAAAAATAATATTCATTAATTACAAGGTTGAAAAATCCACTTTGAACGAAATGTTATAGCGGTTGGATGCACTTTTAAACTTGTACTTTCAAGCCTGTAGGAGCTATTAATTTTATATATATATGTCCAGCCATCCGTTCGCAGCCTTTAATACAGAGATGAAAGGCATTGACTGCAGGCTCATCGTTGTTAAAGTAGCCGCTCACTTGGGCACTGCTGAGCATCAAGAGAGCCCTGATGGAAAAAGAACATGCTGATGTCAATGATAAAATTGCAAAAATATGCAGTGAAACTTAGCGCTTACCAGGCCATACAACCAAAAAACCGGACTAAAATATTACAGAAATGGTACAATAGCTTCCATGTTGAAGGCAAGATAGCCACAGCAACACTTAACAGGCTCATTGTTTTTCAGCATCAGTGAATCCACTAGTTCAAAACTAGTACATCAACTTTTGCAAATTTATTGTTCAATGCTTCAACGCAGCTATTTTCACTTACTTTCTCATTTGCGGTATTAGAAGTTGATCTATCTAAACTTGGTGGAATGCTTACTATTTCGAATCATTTGCACATAATACATGTTGTTGAGACTTTCATTGACAGGTTATTCCAGCCACTGCGTTACTTAATAAAACTTGCCTAGAAAGTGACTGCTTATGCTTAGAATTTATCTCATAGCAATTACCGAGAAACAATTTATACTAAGAACTTCCAGTGAAGTACAGGTAGCAAGGAGTTGGAGCAACTACCCTGAGGCAAGCGATATATTGATTATACACGTACAACATCACAGCGTTAGGTGAAGGTAGACAGAAGAGTGACAAAAAATTCCATGGTTTTCAGTTTACGCCAGCTGGAAGCGGTGAAGTGTATCTAATTAGTTTTGACACTCAGCCATCATCTTCATCAGTGTATCGTTGTCATTACTGCAGTTATCAAAAAATCTATAGTAATTACTTCACATAACGGACTCGTTTCCAAGGTAAACACTGCGGCGCGCACTCCCTCATCGTGGTTTCTATTTGTCAGCAATATGACACGACTTAGCGTACTAGAGAGTAGAACATTCTGTGGCAGCAATAACATAGTGATACAATTGAGTGGCAGGTTAAGTAGAGCGGGTGGGCAGCTTGGAATATAATAGACTGAATTGCATTATAATAAAGGCTCGAATAGCCAATAGTTACTAACTTGCCACAAAACCCGTCATCAGACAACTGTTGGCATCTTGTACCAGTGGTTTGAGGATAGCTGGCTAAACTAACCATTGAAGAGGTAATGGATGATTATTGCAAGCCGGGCTAAGATTAGCAATTATCTACTCATGCACCTTGATTAGAAACACAGCACACGTGTGCTAAAGAAATGTGAATGTTACAAGTATAATTGAACCTCTGAAATGCTGACTAGTATCATAGATAAAGATGTAGAACATAAGGGTGCAATAAGATGGTACAACTTACGCCTATAGGAGAATTGATGTAAAACAAAGGACTGCATGACTTGATCAAGATATAATATATAAAGCATGTAACACGATCTTTCATACACAGTTTAATCAAGATGCTCATGAAAAGCCATAGAATATACAGCAGAAGCTTTCAAAAAGACCGCATGTTCGAGTCAAAATGGAAGATGGCCATAATGGAGCGGAACTCTAAGCAGGTGCCAAAACATTAAAAGTGATTCGAAAATGCGAATGACGCCATACCTTTGTTTTTCAAACAACATTGTTTTCAGCATTTCATTGTTAATACGACAAGGTGCAAACAGCGAAAAAACTTTTATCAATAACTTGATAGTAAACAGTTTACGTCGAAGGGTAAATGAATGTCTTCACATAAACTTCAATTTATTTTGAAAATCAAATATAAATCTCACGACAAAACAACCCCATCAACATTGGCAAACCATCTATCAATAAAACATACCTTGATGCTTTTGACTCAACACCGTAAAATGGTATTTTCCAATTACTTTAAAGCTAAGATGAGGCTTTTACGTTCAAAGTAGATATATTGACAGATTCAGTGTCACTAACAACTGGACAGGTGAAAACCAAATTGGCTCTTTACACAACATCTTGGGCGTTATGCTATTGACCTAGAACCAAACAAAATCGGTTCGCTCTGACAATAACTAAAATATAGATTTCTTATTCATACAATGTAAATAGGAATACTTGAAGGGTGGCCTTCATACCTTTCCGAATTGAAAAAAATAACTACATAGCTGTGTTCACCATACCCTCTTTGACTATGCTACCAAATTTTAAAGTTGTAAACTTACTGGAGCTTTCACAATAGGCTGGCAAGTAACATCATCTCTAGCTGCCACTTGAAAAACAATCTTCTGCAAACCCTATGAAAAGTGATGTCATGCCGCCACGCCGCCAGTGTGCATTTGTTTCTGTCACGTGAGCGCACTATATGTTCAATGTAATGGCCACCAGTGCAATGCGTAAACCCTCACTAATAGGCGCCAGTTTAAAAGAGATTATAGCCAGTTTTAAACACTTAATTGACCAAATTATTTCATGGGGCCTATTCTGCAACACCCTCATTTTGACGCTATTATGTTGAATTGTAGTGTACTCAGCCTGAATTGGCACAATTTAGCTTATTAGTGGCAGTATTAACTTTTCAGTTATCATTTGCGACAACTGTCGCCGGAGTTGTACCCTCTTCTACTATCAATTGCGACAGCTGTCGCGAGAATTCTTGAGAGAGTTTTCTAGTATTTCTAGTAGACCTACAATAAAAATTTTTATACTATCGTGTAAAGCAGAATCTCTTCTATTTTCTGATCTTTGTTTGAGGTAAATCTCCCAGTCTAAACGGAAACCGCGCCATGAGAACCGCACCCCCTTCCTTGTCGAGCAAGAAATAATTTTTCTTGCTGAGATAGTTTGAAATAATATTTTTTGCAGAGAACCTCCACGGATGAGATTTGTTCTGATAAATGGTTAGATTATATTTATTTAGGCATGCTGGAATTGTTTAGAAGTGGAAATGATAGGTAGTATGCTAGAAATTAATTATTTGGATGACTGTGACGGACGGCGCTGACAGTAACACTTACCGACTTATTCTATGCTTACACTCTAACACTATTTATTCTATGTATATTTATCCTACCGTTCTATTTACACACAATTTTATAGAAACACCATGTGCGTGCGTTCAGCCATAGCTGTAAAGCCAACCCATGTATATTCTTATTTGTCAGCATTATTGTCAGGCGTGGCTTACAGCATTTTCCTTTGTCTTGTCTTGTTTACCTATTTTATATTATGTAACTGTCAGCATAAATAACCATGTCATGTGAATAATAAACCAGAGTCATGCTTGCACCACTCTCAGAAGTTCTTTTGTCTTAACAAACAATAAACTTCACTTGCGCTAAGTACATGCACGTACAAACAAAGCCCATTACTACGACTAGTAATTACTGAAGCAGTATACCGAATCTCTGCTGGCCGAATCTAGCCAAGGCTGATTCGCCTTCAAAGTTTGGGCCACTGACTTGCGCTCAGTAGCAGTTTACGCAACCGGCAGTTCGGCAGCAGCCTGCAATGGTCAACCACTATTGCTAAGGAAGTCTGTCGATCTGTGGGCGGGTTGTATAGCTGTTAGCTATCACACAGTTCGGGCAAAGCTGTGCAGGTAGGCCGAAGCTACCAAAACCGACCTAGAGTGAAATCCTGCACATGACGACGATATTGTTGACTAGTAATTTCTTAATATTTTTCATTTTTTTTTAAAGTGTTTATTATTATGGTTCTTTATATCAGAAGATAGCGCTTGAAATTCTCTATTCAGTGGTGTAAAAAGTCAGGTGCTAGCTTGAATAGAAAAAAAGAATTAATAATATTCTCTGAAAAAATGTCCGGGATTTTCGCTAAAACAAGGCCAACTTTGATTGACATGTTATGGCTAACGTCGTGGCCCATTAATTCTTTAACATTACCTACATGCATCAGAATTGAATTTTCTTTCTATCTGTTGCCTCATTTTTTTGTTTGGAGCTTTACTTTTGGTGTTTTTTCAAAGCAAAAATGCCAATTTTCAGAAATTTGAAAAAAAGTAGTGTCAATAAAAAAATATTTTTACCTCTTCACAAGTACAAAGTTAGCTTTATCTAAAAATCTACTTATAGAATAGGTATTGGTGAGTCTGATGATCTTCTTTTCAACTCTGTAACACCAACAGCTCAATTTAAAAAAATTCTCAAAGTTTGATGATTTTTTTCAAAAGCGCATGAGACTAGCAAATCAATCAAGCATAAAGCAGACGAAATTTTAAGAGTTTTAACAGTGCCGGGTGATTTGGTGTGAAGGTCATTTTTTATGTCCTCGACTTGATCACTAGCAGCAGTATCTATCAATTATTGTTGTTGGTTCTTATCTCATTATCATGAACAAAGAACAACAATGATGATGATGGTTCATATAATCATCATCATTGGAAAGAACTTTTATTTATTAATAAAATACAATAATATTAGATATTTATAATATTAATATTAATTATTTCACCAATCAATTCATTGGCTGCTCATTCTTGAATAAAGTCAGTGTGTGTATGTAAATGTCTGACACGTTACAGATAAGAGATACTTGTCTAGAATGTTGATCAGCAGAGATGATATGATTAAAGAGAGTCAAGGTTTGTAAAGTTTACTACAAGACTTGTGTTATAGTGGCGGGCTAGTAATTGATCCTAAATCAGTTGATTTGTTGTTGTGACAGTTGATATTAGCGCACTCGGTAGACTAGTTGTAAAGCATTCACTGGGCAAGCACGGGTAGCCAAGCATGCCCCGCTAGTAGTCACATACTTGGGCAATGAGCTATGGACTTTGGCACCGAGGATATTGATCGGACCCCCAAAATGTTTGTTGGTCTATTGGCTAACCAAAAGTAATTAATTACCACTCGGCTCGTTATAAAAACAAATGCACACCGGCGGCGTGACGTCACTTTTCATAGGGTTTGCAGAAGATTGTTTTTCAAGTGGCAGCTAGAGATGATGTTACTCGCCAGCCTATTGCGAAAGCTCCAGTAAGTTTACAACTTTAAAAATTGGTAGCATAGTCAAAGAGGGTATGCTGAACACAGCTATGTAGTTTCTTTAATTCAGAGAGGTATGAAGGCCACCCTTTAAGTTATCGAGCAAATGGGTCATCTGCATCGCACAACTATTTAAAAAATAACATCGATATTAGTTACGATATGCTAACGAACCGAATAAACAAAAATATGAACGTGTGAACATTTGTACACCCTGACAATGCTGAAGCAATTATCAACTCAAGTCATCGATAAAATATTTCATCACTTGCATGACTCGGTCGCCGCAACATCTTTGACAACTTTTGATGCAATGGCTTCTGCAAAGCATAATTTCAACAACAACAAAACAAAACACAAAAATTCAGGCTGTTGAACAACAAAGCAACAAACACAAAAGTTCAGGCTGAAGTCGAAAAAAATACAAAAAAAAAACAATCTCCACCAAACACTGTATGGTGAAAAAGAAAATGGAGGCGCCAAAAAGAACATTGCACAAGCAAGTTTTAAAAATGATTTGCTTGGCTGAACAACTGACAAAAGTGCTTTTTGTGAAACCAAGAGTGTCAACGCAAGTATACGGAATGCCCAGTAACCAACAGGCCATCAGTCCATGCAAGTGCAACGAAAAACCTATATGAACAAGTTCGCATGAATCACATGTAAATCAATGTGAAACCAAAAAATGAGCAAAATAAATCTTTAAGGAAAACTGGATACTTTGGTATTGAACATGCTTGAAAAAAATTGAAGTGGAACTAAAACCTTCAGGTAAACTCCCAGAGAACATGAAGTGGAAGGTAGCGACTTGTAAATAGAATGTATGACAAACATCAGGAGAAAAAACTCTGGACAACAACTGGAATATGATAACAAAACAACAGAAGACAATATTTTATTAATGAAAACCTCCCAGTGTATACCTGGACAGAAAAAAGAGAAAAAAATTGCAGGTTCTGGCCATACAAAAATATTGATCAAAAACTTTAAACCAACATGTCTCTTGAATGTATTAATTACCTAGCCTAAGTTTTAGGCCAAGATTTGAGGCATCATGTATATTTTGCTTGGAATATGCTGTGCGTTTTTTTATTGGGAGTTGCATGCCCCATTGTTATCTTGGCAACTTTTAAATGGATGTCATTGGATGATTGGTTTAGTGGGCGGGATTTTTGTGCTGGTTTGTTAGCCTAAGTTGAAGGGACAGCCTCGGCGACCAAATGGTCGCCGGTGCAAAGATTGTAGTATACATTAACTACCATCGTTGGCCCATAGCTTGATCAGCTATGTTTTGCTTTGAACTTTTTATTAGACCTGTCTATTTTCGTCTGTTCCTTTTATTGATATTTATTATCATCAGTTACTCATTATTTTGAAGCCAACATCAACAGGTTTGAAGATTTAAAAAAATTATCATTATTATTATCATTTGTATAATAATATTATTTAATATTTTATTATTGTTGTTATTATTTTCACCATAATTATTATTTCCAGGAGTTATTGTTCATCAGATTATCCTCGACCCATAAAGAACAATATTAATGTTTGGTGAATGTTTAATGCATGAGGCTATAATAAAACACTCGACTAATTATTATTTACTTTAATATATAGTATAATTTCAGTGCATAATAACAACCAGTGATAAGAATGATGAAAAAATAAATTTTTGGTGGATGTATAAAATTCCTATAATATCAACCGTGGCAATATGGTTCACAATATCACGTTATCACACTTTTTTCAACCATCAAAACTACCATAATAATAGTTTATTTTTCATATTAGATAGTGCAAAACCGTCACGCTTGCCATGTAATAAGCGAAAGCATTTATATAAAAAAGTTTCCAAGAAAGTTGCAAGTTTTTTTTATCAAGTCTCCAAAATGACGTTTATTTTCATATCTTTTGAACTAAAGCTCATAAAGACACAAATTCAATTGCTATAGCTAGAACAGTCCAATGCGTGTGCATGTGACTATGGACCTTTTTCTCACTTCGCTCATAGACCTGAGAAAAAGCCTTCACGTTTTCGACTTTTTATCGAAAATCCACCAGGTCCCCGAAGGGCATCGACATATTGTTATAGGGCTACAAAATAGTCTGTGAAGATAGGATTTGAATGGCGCATAATTATTGTAGGGTGTTTGATGTATTTTGATAACGGGAAGGTTTTTCAAAGACGCCCCCAACTAAAACTATTTTTCACCCTAGCCATTTATAAATTAGCCTAACCACAATCATTGCAAACGCATCGTTGGCTTAACGTATGCGCTGAGTGTTTTAGGTAAATAATGGGATTACTGCAAACGCTACGGTTAATGATGATCAGTAGTCATCAGTGTCGTGTATATTGAGTATCACAACTATCTATTTGTCATAATTAGTGCTTTAACTTTAATTTAAACTAAGATATCTGTTAACCCAAAAAACATCATTGAATGATAACCGGTAGTTGTAATAAATATAATCTAGTAAAATGCAATGCCGTCAATAACCATCAAATTTATTCATTTATAAATTAATAACTGAAATGTTATTCGTTTATGATTATTAATTACAAGACTTATGAGGATTACACCTGTTTATATCAACTGAAATACAGTACTTGTTGTTTTCTGTGCAATCCAGCTACTTGGACAAAAAAAAATGTTATACAATTGAGCAACCAATGCAAAGCATTTGCAATTGTTACATGTATAATTATTGAGGCGTACGCATGATATATATATAAATATATATAATATATATATATATGTATAATGGGCGTAACTTCATGCGTGGGTCGACACCAATTGCCTGGAATCAAGAACATTTAAAAAATGTTTTTTAAACTAAAATTACATTTCGTAAAGCCTGTTTTAACAGTTAACTATTGAAGTGACAATAACAAATTTTGTCTCATTGTATCCACAAGATATTTTTCTACCCACTGAAACTATTTTAATCATTTTCAGAACACTTTGGAAGTTTTTTGTGCACTATCTAACTATATAATAGTTACAGACAGTAAAAAAACATATATAAGTAATGCTATAAAAAAATTATCTCCATCTGTGGCGGCGCTTTTATCTTCTTATGGTCTTCACGTTATCCTGTAAAATATGGAAGTAAAATAATATTGTGGTCATAATCAATTTTTAGATGTAGACAGATAAATTATAATATTATTATTATTATATTAGTGCATCGGATTTATTATCATTTTATGATACGTTAGGTAGCACAAAAACACTTTCAAAAAAATTTCAAGCATTTAAAAATGGCATAGCCCCAGAGTGTAGCGCGACAATTTGTCACTAGAACGCTACAAAAAATTTTACTGAGTCTAGCACATTATTTGGAACCATTTAAAAATCTATTTTAAAAAAAACCTAACTGCACCAATTTTTTTTATAATTCATACGTAGCGTCTACAAACTGATCACTTATTGTGACGTCACGCATCTAAAGCATTGATATATATTTTTTGTAGCAGCCGTTTTTTCAGTTTTTAAATGTTATAAAATTACCAAATCTTCAATAACTTCGGACCACAGGCTGCTAGAAACAAAATTTTAAAATGGTTTAATAGGATGCACTATGGTGAACAAGATTAACCAATCATTGCACTGCTCACATAGCTTTGGACTTGAAAAAAATGTGTTGAAACCACATTGTAAACGAGCAATATCCCAGTGCGCCGTGGGACCTTATGATTTTAGTTCATGTTATACCACATAGACGCTACAACAAGTTATATTTTGTACCTAGCAAGAACAGCAGTATAAGACTTTTTCGTACCCGGTTGTTAAAAACCCTTAATATTCAGTTTTTCCAATATCTTTGGAACCCAGGCGACTATCGCCAAAGTTGAAAATTCATCAGATAGCCAATCATTTACAGCACAAGATTCAGTGCAGTCCTTCCTTTCAAATCAGATATCAAGCTGATAAGTCGTTATCAGACTTGTCTACGTAAATCGTATATCTGTCAGCACCTGGGTGAGCATCTTGCAGATTTGATGTGGCAAAGTTGCCAAATGCCATCTATCCTATCCAATGGTGCATGTCCTTGTGTAACTAGTTTGGTTATCATATTTTTCTGATGTTATTTTAAAAATGGTTGACTAAATATTTTTATTCCAGCGACGATGCTCCAGTCTCTTATTATATTACACGCACGACTTGATTAATGCGGGTGGCATAAATTGCACGTTGAACCTAGTGCTATCTATCATAATGGTTTGTGGCTATTATTTATTTATTATTAAATATTAAAACAAATAATTAATCAACTAATTATTTACCAAGACGGTTTCTTATGCATGCATATTAATAATTCAAGTTAGTGTCCAACAGTTTTAAAACATGGACGGCCAGTATTCATGTATGTGTATAAGTCATGGTGGCAGTGGTATATTAATTATTATTTAATAAATTATTTATTTATTAATTTAGTAGTTAATTATTATTTATTAATTTATTAGTAATTATTTTTTATTATCATTGAATTTGTTAGATGAATGTGACAACTATAATAATGATTCATATCATGATATCGTACTTGAATCTCACTATTTATTTATTATATTATTTTAATTATTTAATACATTATTTCCATTTTATATATAATAATCGAACAGCTTGTTGATTAACATAGTTATGTTAAAACAACAATGGTGCCAAAAATATTGTTCACAAAGTTATTAAGTTTTTTATTTCATCGGTTCAGGTCCTTCATGTATTTATGTTGTTTTCACTGCAGAAAACACCGTGTTCAATGTTCACATGCTTTGCGCAGCTCGTTAACCCCCAACTAATGTTTCTTGTTTCTGTTTTACTGTTAATGCTCAACTTTTTTGTATTGTCAATAGTTATTCTAGCCAAAGTATAGCCATTTATTCAGCTATATTTGAAGTCATTACATCATCAGTTCGTTTTGTGGACACAAAATTTCATACTCTGTACTAACTATTACCACGCTTACAACAACAACCTTCCACAGCTCATCGATCACACTGTTACTGTAAGTATACATTAATTTCAGTTCAACTCATGTTGTTGATAATCATTCCACTCTTTGTTGCTGTTGCTGCTGCTTGAGCAGTCATGTTGATTTTTGTAAATTTACAGTCTATGTAAACAATGGCTGTCCTTATTAGCCAAATTTTCATTTTCTCTATCAAACGGATTACAACTACTGTTGTCAGCTGATCAAACTTTCAATTTTTCATTTGGGAAATGGTGCTATTTATTTGATCGAAAGTTCTTCAGTGCATGCAGTTTTCACAAATTATCTTTTCAACACCGCTAAAATTATACGAAGTGTTTATGTTACATAAATTTTCTATGTAATTCATCAAACATTGATTGCTATTTTGATACTATGCACAGGACTCTTTTGTCATTTAACGTAGGTACTTGCTTGTCTCAAGTTTGTAATAGTAGTAAGCGGTTGATTTTTGCTGTTTCGCTTCCTTTCCTATTATTTATCATTATTATTAATAGTTCATTAGATCTATACCATTATTATTCTTTAAAGTATCTTGTATTTACATATTGTTTTGTAAATATATATATATATATACAGGTAAGACTTAGATTTATTGATTCGTAGACTAGATATCACAGTTGAAAAAATCCTACATTCTTATTTTTAGTTTGTGTATGTAATATATTTATTTAGTTATTTTTACATTGCAAGATTTATATTTATTTTATAGTAATTAATAATTTCATAAATAATATACAAGCTTTATATTAGTTTCATTAACTGTTGTTTCTATTACTATAGTTATATCTATTTGTATAGTTTCTATTACTTTTATACGCTCGGGAAATTGAGCTTCCTGGTGCAGTTATCGAAGAGATTAAAAAAATTTAAATTAGACTTGTCCAAACTTACGAAATTTTCTGAAATATAAAATGGTCATATTGTAGCTGTTGGAAAAATGAGCCATAGGTTTAATTTGAATGTAGTGGTAAAACGATGCAAGGAGTTATTGAAATGGGACTTTCCTGCCAAAAAAAGTTTACGAAATGTGAACGGATTACACTAAATTGATAGGACCTGCTAGTGAGAGACACAAACTTGGAACCGTAACCATAATTGAATTTTTGCAAAAACTGTTCTTTTTCCCTGCTCAGCCTGCCGCTGAAGCACCCAATGTAGTGGACCCCTCTTCCCATCCAAATGTTGAGAACTTGTTTAGATCTTGTAGGCGTGACACTTTGAAAAGCCTAGAATATTAAAAAATTCATAAATCGTTACGTACTAGAATTAAAAAATATGCGAGAACGTACCAACGGTCAAACAGTAAACTGACATCACTTCAAGCAGAGAATAAACGACTTGAAAAACAAACTAAATTATTGCAGACACTACTGAGCGAAAAGCAACAACAGAAACTTAGAGCTAATAAAAAACTAATCGGTGAGATGAGATCTCAATTACTTGTGGCTAAAGAGCAGGTTAAAACACTTGAGACTAAGTTGAGTAATTATGACTTGCATGTTTGTGACTTGAATGAGCAATTGAAACAGCTTAGTAATAATATTGATGAAACAATTAAAACTTTGGTTGGCAAGAGTTACATCAATGAGATCAGCGAATGCGTGTACCTTTGTGCTCCTAAGCAGGTATCAGTTCACGGTCAGTATTGTTATTAACGAAATTGCTAAAAAGTCAATTAAACAAGACCTCGATCCAATGCCCAGTGCTTCTATGATTTGTAACATGCTTAGTGAAATGGGTGTAATTGCGTCGGTCAAGCTGTGCAAGCGATGCTAGATTCAGCTTATGTTAACTTCTGCTGGGATGCTACGACTGTTGGGAAAGAGCATATAAACGAAATACATGTAAACACTAATTCAGGATCATTTGTAATTGCAGTAGATCGACTAGCTGGGGGCAATACCGACGACTACACTGCTCACATGACATCAACGCTAGACAATGCAGCGAAAGTGTATGCCGAAATAAAATCTCTTGAACCCAAGCATGTGCTAGCAGATCTTAAGCGTAAAATAACCTCAATATTGAGTGATAGAACAGCAGTAAATAAATGGGTGTCTAAAAGACTTTCTGAGTATGTACGTAGGTCATGAAATCTTAGATTTAAACTGTGACATCCATCCTCTCGACAGCTTATCCGATAGCATTTAGGAAACTACCCAACGAATTTGAGAATGAGCAGAGTATCGACAGCAATCTTTTGGGTGGCGAGTCAGCGTTGCTTAAAGAAATTCTCAACATCTCGAAGATGCGTTACAAAGTCAAGGGAGACATAGCGACATATGCTTGGTTTTCAGATCCTTATAAGCTAGATCGTAAATTGTTGATGCGCTATGTAGGAAATAGATTTCATGTGCTTTTTGAGTTGGCTGGTAACATTTACTACATGCGTGAGCAACCGACCGAATACCTAGACAAGTTTTGTAGTAAGACGGTAACCTTTCATGACGCCATTCGACATGCCTTGGCCCTACATGTTGCGGAGCAAGAGCTACTAGTTTGTGGGCTGTTTGGTAAGGTTTTGACTGGTCCATGGATGACTTGCATAACCAGCAGGATTCTCTGACAAACCTGGGTAGTTGCGGGCCTCTTACTTTCATGGTAAATAAAATAAAGGAGTTGATTGATTGTCCTAGACTTTTGTGGGACATCAATTTTTGTTCTTTTCACATTCCTGATCCAACCAAGTCTGCCCTCTCTGCCAGTGTACATGAGGCTCTCTGTCGCACTGAACCAAGTGCTCTTACCCTTGAGCTCGCTAAACGCGCTGCTGTAGTTTCTTCAAGTAGTGCAGAGGCAAGCGGAGAGATATTTGCCTGGTGGCCAGCTAGGCAGCCTCGAATCAGATATGGTTGTGTTGGGTACCAATGCACTTGCTGATAACATTGTGGCTGAGAGCGTATGGGGACTCTCTGATAACCTTCGTAACACCAAAGAAGTTAGTTACAAGGCAAGAGTTTGGGAGCAGGATGAATCATTTGATGACTCGGTTACAAACTTGTTTGATTTGCACCACTTCATTACTGACTATATCTTTGGTGACGTCTTGATTTAGGTTGTCCTTTGGTGGTCATTGGCATAAAAGCAACAGCGGCTGGCCAATCTACCTTCAAGTTTGTTGATCTGGTTCTAGTCTTTGTGAACTTTGACGGACTTGAATTGGATTGTTTGCATATAACTATTATTGCTTCACGTTTCCATTGATCTATCATATATTTATTGTATACATTGATATCCATACTTATCGATTCTATTGTTTCAATTTTGTATTTCATCAAGTTTACTTTCACATGTATGTCGTAATATTTGGATATCTTTATTTTGTAGGTGCCAAGCATAGTAGTAGCCAGTTTTGATGAAAAAATTAAAATGATTTTTCTACGTGGTGATGTTTGTCTGAAATTGACACGCACTTAGCCGGGTGGTGGCTAAGGTTATTTTATTTTAATTGGAATATAACCTTGGGGCTGTATGGTTTAGAAGTTTCAAAAATTATTTTTGAAGCTTCTCAACAACAGTTGGGCGCGTGAAATTTTTTTTATCATTTCATTACTTGTTGTAATTATGACACACATTTACATTTATACTTCCATTTCTCAGATGGCAGCTCCTACGGTAATCGCTGATATCTGTGGCCATAGTCATGTGCGGAGGTTGGGAGAGTCTTCAAGGCATAATGCAATTGCAACTAATTTGCAAATTGGTTTTTGGTTGCGCAAAAATTGATCGTCGATAAGTTTCTCATATGACTGTGCTCATAAAAACACTCTTGGTTTATCACCGGCCCAGACTGTGACATCCGGCTGTATGGCGTGTCTGGAGAAAGACTGAACACCTCTCCGGTGAGTAAGTTGTCATGGTCTTTTTAAGTTACCACTTGTCTTATTCTGTTAGGTTTTTGAAATCACATTTATTTTTACAGCTACCAGCACGCCATGCAGATGTACTGGTGGTTCATTGTGGCGGCAACGATTTAGGGTTCTCTGATATGACAGTGGCGCAGTTGGGAGACGCTTATATTTCTAAATACTTGAATTCTGCACGTCGGGTTATTTTTTGTTCTATGGTGAACAGGAAAACACCACGAGACTGACTCCTGAGAACTTTGCCATTCTCGCATACCAGTTCAACCGCTGTCTGAGGGAGAAAGTAGAGCGAATTCCTCATGCCTCCTGCTGGTGTGACAGTTGTTTGCACTCAAAATTAGGCAACGACGGTGTTCATTTCAGTGAGGGTGGAGAACGAGATTTTCTTCACTCTCTCAGACGAGCAATTATAAAACTTGGTTTGCGAGCAACTGGCAGAGGGATCAGGTGATTGGCTCTTCGGTGTTTTCCTGTCACCACAATTTATGTTTTTAAATTCTTATTAAATTTTTTATATAAATCCATTCTTATTCAAATTAAATAACTGTTTGTACAAACCAAATGAATTTTTCTGTATAACTTAGTAAGTTTCTATCTAGATTAAATAAATGTTTTTTGCGTAAATTAAATCACTTTCTTTGTCCAAATATAAATATTTTGTTAATACTTCTCTATAAATTAATTTCAAGTGTCTGTCAGCTGTGCGCTCTTGTATTAGTTGAACCCTGTTTGTTGTTTGCTGCTATGAACCACACCCTCCGCACATGAGTAAATCCTTGCCTTTGGGATCTACAGCTTTACCTTGTCTATCTTAGTCACCTCCAACTCTTTATCTACTTGCCAAAAAGGTGTACCTATTGCTTGCTTCACCCAGCCTATAGATGTTGGATTTCTCAGAAGAAAGTTGATTTCCAATCTTCGATTTTTTTCAAGAGCGTTCGAATTACAGTTCTCATACTTTCTATCAGCAACTTAAGTATTAGTGCAATCAAAATATTATTACATTGACTTAGACTGTCAGATAAATTTTGTTCAGCTTTCACTATGATCAGATGTTACTCGTAGATCACCTACTAATTTCCATGAATGTTTATTGAACTACCCCTGGCTAAAGCTGAGATGTTGACTAGTAACAGTCCTACCATTATGTTTCACTCTGATGGATAACATGAGTTGAACCACAGTTTGTTGATTAGTGTTTAGTTGTATGAGCCGCTTGTTTGAACAAATTAATTATTCTAAATTGATTTTTTTCCATTTTTTGCCAATGAATCTAAATAAAAAACCATGCTATTTTTTAGAGATATCTTCATGTTTTTTTGAATGCATGTTCTCATCGCACAGCAATCAGCATCTAGGTGCACTCATATATTGATATCTGTATTTTTCCTGCAAATGAAACGCAGTCAAATTTAGCCTAATGCTGTGTGAACATCACTGGGTATATGATACAACGGGCCAGTTATGCGTGCTAATTGATACATAGATAATGTTATGCGTGACTGATTTCATTGTGTGGTTTACGGTTGCCAAATCAAACAATGAAGATTTTTATTGAAACCTGCATTTTTAAAATTGAGTTTTTGTCTGAACAAATGCAATGATCAGATGAAATATGAGTTCATTGCATTCACCGCACTTATCTCTTCCTTTTAATGCTGGTTTCATATGGTGGTTCAACCAAAGTTGAATTTTTTCTCTGTACTACCTAAATAATAAAAATAATAATAACATTAAAAATCATAATAACTAATGTAGCGTCTACAAATTGATCACGAACTATGACGTCACGCGTCAAAAGCATTGAGATAAATATTTTTATCACCCGGTTTTTTTCAGTTTCCAAAAGTTCGAGAATTACTAAATTTTCAACAACTTAGGACCACAGGCTGCTAGAAACAAAATTTTAAAAGGGCTTAATAGCATACACTAGTCCGGAGCAGATTAACCAATCACTGGACTTCTTACATATCTGTAGCTTTGGGAAAAATTGTTTGGAGACGGCGTTGTAAACCGGAAAATTCCTACTGCGCCGTTGGCCCTCATGATTTTAGTCAATTTTATATCACTAGCCTATCAAATTATCGACAAGTTGATATACCACTTGTTGTAAATCATTTATCTCTGGAGGTATGAAAATACATTTAATAATTACCTCGCCAAATAAAAACGTAATTTTTTTAATGAAGTAATTAGTAACTAGCCGCTAATTAACACCGCATGCTTGGTCACGCTTCACGGATTTCACTCAAATGTATCAATAATGAGGCGTAAAACTCCCCTCTGTGCGTACATGAAACAAAGTAATTTTGGTGCAGAGAGTCATTTTTAAAATTCATTTTCTCAATAACTATCAGTGAGAGACAAAAAAGTTTACCACTATTGCGACGGCAAGATATGATTCTATGCCATAACATGATTTTTAAAGTCTCTAGGCTGATTTGAAAAGTCCATTTGCACTGGCTAACTAATGGTTATTATTTATTTATTATTATAACAATAATTATAATAATGATATGAAGTGAGTCTAGTTAAAAAAACTCATAGAGGAAACAACTAAGAGTCAAGCTGAGAGGCGGCGAGGTACACGCACCCGCCTATGACTTATATTAAGAGCTAAAATATCAGCCAACCTATCATGGAGAAGACAACTACTACGTTAACAGCCCAGTCAGTTGCATTGAAACTTCACCAACAACCAATCAACGCTGAGTGCTGTGACCTAACTTACGCAACGAAGGAGTGTGAACAATGGCCAGCTAATGCGAGTGAACTGATCAGCTCAACAACTTCAGTTACTAATTATGAAACCCCTGGATATTGTTTGAACACAAATAACTGCGCAAATGAGTGCGAGCAAAACTTTCCACCAGCTATTGATGAATTGACTTACAGAGACAAGCTATAGTCAGCAATGAAATGACATTTGTACTAAATTTCTCTGAGAAGAAATTTGTTTTTCTCGTTTTTTATTGTAAAAAAATGTTGTTGTCATGTGAAATATTAATTAACTATATTGGATTGTACATATTTTTATGCCTGACAACTTGACATATGTATTACATTTTTCCCACTATGTAGTGTGGTTGAAATGGTTGATGGAATATTTTGTTGTTATGTCAAATGGCCGTATTTCACGGCAGTTATGTTTTTTTGTACAGATTATTTTGGTCGTCAGTAAGACGCCCGTTTTTCGAGCATAAAAGCTCGCAACTATGTTGCAATAAATCAGTTAGTAACCGGAGCTGGACTTGTAATTATGCTAACTCACTCTTTACATGCTTGATCGACCGCAACCATGATGATCGCATTACCGGCAGGCAATCGGTTGATAAATAGACTGTTGCTCACATTGGGTAGTTAATGGCTAGTGAGTAATTATTTATGTAGCTAATATTAATTATTTAATTATAAATTTATTCTAGTACTATATTGCGTTGGCTAGTCTATACTAGTGATAGTATTGACTGATCAAGGTGGTGCGCTGAGTAGTATATGTGGAGCAGTTGCTTTACATATTTACTACACGATTGAAACTTAGTGGAATTGACGGTATCAGACCTAGTAGGTAGCTGAATAAGCTCAGCCGCTAGGAACTGAGACTAGACACTGGTAGCTGAACAAGCTCAGCCGTGTCTATTGCATGGCAAGACCTAGTAGGTAGCTGAACAAGCTCAGCCGCTAGGCACAGACATAGGTAGCTGAACAAGCTCAGCCGTGTCGCAAGTCCTAGTAGGTAGCTGAACAAGCTCAGCCGCTAGGCACAGACATAGGTAGCTGAACAAGCTCAGCCGTGTCGCAAGTCCTAGTAGATAGCTGAACAAGCTCAGCCGCTAGGCACTGAGGCTAGACATTGTGTAGGTAGCTGCACAAGCGTAGCAGCGTCTATGGTGGTACAACACTAGTTGGTAGCTAGACAAGCGTAGCCACTAGTGTTGAGGTTGGAATTGTACACCCCTACAGGGGAGTTGTCCCCCTCTTCTATCAAAGAGTTGTCTCCCCCTCTCCGCAGAGAGCAGGTTCATTTCAGATAATAATAATAATAATAATAGGCATTTTCGGATCAAGAACGTTCATGCCTTGAAAAAATTGGCACGGGAAAGCGCTTCCGAATGCAATTTTGACGTTCGTTCCTGGCATAATTTCTATGCATGAACGTTCAAAATCAAAAGTTCACTTCATCGGAGTTATCTTCTTCTCTTTTTCTAGTGTCGCAGTGAATAGTAAAAGACGCATCCTGCTGAGGTGACAGCTTTTCGGTTATATATTATAAAAAAAGTAAATAGTAATTTTGATAATTATTACCAGCTACTTATGTGTTTTACTAATTACTTTTTTTTCATTCTTAACAACGTTTATTATCAGTTGGTGATGTTTTGCTATTTGAATAATTGTTTTTTTTTCTAACTAAAGTATAATAAAATAATTGAAAAAACTATAAGAACTTATAATAATATTAATGATGATATCATTCGAATAACAGTAATATTAATAATGATTATTGTCATGCCAGGCGCAATGGGCAACGCCTGCATGCCTCTGAGTTCCCCCACTGGGACTCGAACCTCTGACCCTCCAGCGGCACCTAATCGCCTAGCAGCATGAGGCAGAGCGCTAGACCTCTCGGCCATCTCAGCAACCCTAAAAAGGGTGCCTCGATGACCGATCAGTTGCTAGCCTCTGCCCTCATCCACACGGAGTCTATCCTACCACTATACGCTACGTCTATACACCACATCCTCCCTTCTCTCCACTTTTTCCGCAAGTGCTACCTCTAGCCACTAACTCATTGCCCATTTCCACTCATCCCACTTCTGACACCATGTCATGCCAGGCGCAATGGGCAACGCCTGCATGCCTCTGAGTTCCCCCACTGGGACTCGAACCTCTGACCCTCCAGCGGCACCTAATCGCCTAGCAGCATGAGGCAGAGCGCTAGACCTCTCGGCCATCTCAGCAACCCTAAAAAGGGTGCCTCGATGACCGATCAGTTGCTAGCCTCTGCCCTCATCCACACGGAGTCTATCCTACCACTATACGCTACGTCTATACACCACAATTATGATACATTTTTGTTATATTATAATTATTTATTACAATTTTTATTTTAATTCACCATCCTCAGTAAATGTGTCCAAAAATAATTTCAACATCAACATGCTTCAACCAAGACTTGTTATTATTTATTTTATTATTATTGTTAGAAATGAAACTTGAGGCCTCATCACTCTTGTCTTGTTATTGTATCTGACGTAAAAGGGCTCATTATTTGTAAAAATATTTATTATAGGAGAACTCTACGCATTCGGATCAAGAACGTCATAGGGTGGACGACCCACTGAACGGTAAAACCACCGTTCAGCATAGAGTTCCAAAAAACAGGTTTTGTACTCGCCGAAAAACGAAAATTTCGCCCATTTTTGCATGAACGTTCCCGATCCGAAAATGCCTAATGATTAATCTACGTTGGTGAAAGAGAAAAAAATAAAAATAGATAATAATCTATTTTTTACAAACAAATAATAATTATCTATTAGATTATTAATTAACTAATTATATTATGTCACTGTCACTATCACTACTATTATCATTATTATTATAAATAATTGTTATATAATAAATAACAGTTAATAATAATGTGAGGGACGCCAGTACTCTCTCACGTTTATTATTTATCCTATGACAATCTCTCACAATTATCGGCTGAGCCTTTCTCTCATTGTGTAATTCTATTGTGTAAGATTTAAGCCTTTAACTCACAAGTAACTCTCTGTCTACGCAATGTCTACATTTATATCTCAATACGTACTCACTACCCATTGTCTATGTCTGTGTCAGCGTTCTATTGTTTACCTGTGCCCATGTTGCTAGAGTATTTTGTGCGTTCTATCTCGTACCCAAATAATTATCATTTACTGTATATTATATTTTTCCACGGTTTTAATTATTATATTTTGGAGCTGATGTAAGGGCAAGGCGTGGCTTGCACCAATGTTTTTCCCAGGCGTGGTTATTAACTTGCACCCGCCTACTCAGTATTTAAATTCATGCTTGCACAATAAAGTTCAGAGTTAGCCTGACTCTCAGAAGATTCTCTCTCTCTCAGAAGCAAGCACAGCTAGGAGCACCAAAAACTACAAGCGCTGACCTGGTCGACTATTAGCAAGCACGAGGCTCTGTGGAAAGTGAGAACGGTTCGCCCTATCACTGCGTATTCCCTCACCAGAGGTGAGAAATGCGACGCAAACACCTAGTGCCCTAGTAGTTCGATTCATCATAACGGTACGAACTCTGAGAGTTCGGGACCAGATAGCACACCAATAATTTCAGTGTAATTATTGTCAATCTCGACTGAGTCAGATTCGACACCAAATAATTTCTGCACAATTATTGTCGGAGACAACAGTTCGTAACAAACTATAAACTAGACAATAATCCCAGCACCATTATTTTCCGAGCCACAGTTCGCAACAAACTATAAACTAAACAATAATTACAGCACAATTATTGTCGAACATAGCCATGTTCGGATCGGACGCAGCCAATAATTACCAGATAATTATTGCACTCACTCCACATCAGATTCGGTTGCACACGAAACTGCACAAGCCAATGTACGCACCCTGAAACAATAATAGCACATTATTGAACGCTGACTTAGGGTCGAGACAGAGCATATCGGGAGAGTGTACAGGTGGCTACCACCCAGACGCAAATTCCTGTACAATAATTTGAAGCAGTCAAATTATTATATTATCATCATTATTATTATTTATTATTATAATATTGAAACAATAATAAATAAAAATATCTTAATAATAACAATGAATAATAAATAATAATTAATTTTAAATTAATTATTATTTATTTATTGTTATTATTATTTTTTATTAGATTATTATTTATTTGTAACCAACAACAACAACAATAACTAATATCACTTACTACCACTGGTCTTACTGAACACAAACCATACATTGCGTGGACCTACTATAGCTGAACACTATTTGCTCATTATTTTGCTCACTATCTATACGGTATAATTGTCTCTGATCTGAATATTATGCGCAGAAAAAAATGGATGAAACGAAGCTTGACAATTTCCATGCGCGGTAAAATGGCATAAGTCTGCAGCAACAGCCATCCAGCAGTGAATGTCGATCTATAACAATCAGAGCCAGGGAGACACAACTCCTGTAGTAATGCAGTGAAAATACCCTCTCTGGATGGTATAAGAGCGTTGATGCACTAAAAGTAGAAGTTGTCTCACCAACAATATTGTAAGAGAAGACTACTACCACTGTATTGAAAAAACTAATGCTCTCTTTTAGTAACTGGTAGCTCATTTTGTTATTTGAGAAAATCCATGACATCTAGACCCAAACCAACAAGACCCAGACAATTTACACCCACCGCGACTTCAACCGAGTTACGCTAAAACCGACATATCTGTACTTATAAAAAACAGGCAGTAGCATGCTAAGCTAAGTATTTGTTTTTGGACACGTTTTTCGCCAGCATAATTTGAGTAAGAGTTGTCTCCCTCTGACTTTTGAAATCACTTGGCGTTCAATAATTTCTCTGTCAAATTGAAAATCATTAGTGTAACAAAAACTAGTACGACTGTCTGACGACAGACAAATCACTAGTTAAAATTCACTTGGAACGTCATCAACAAGTTACCTACTATTCTTGTTTTGATTTTTGCTTGATGTAATGTATCTTTAGCAATGTTCTGATGACCTAGTAGACTTCAGCCTAGTTCATAGATGTAATAAAGTACCCGTGTGAATAAACAGGTTCAAGCTTTTGACCAGACCTATGTAACTCTAACTTACATTTAAAGCATGCCAGCATTTAACACTTTTGTCAGCAACAAAATTATGACTCGCACTTTGGTTGATTGATAGCAATAAATTTCTGATTAATGATGTCTCAATATGGATTGTATGCTGAGTAATAATATTATCACTAGTGGTGGTTATATGTCTATGTATGGCAGCAAGCATGTTTGGAGTTGTCTACACTTTTGGCTTAGCTTCCAAAGAGATTATTTCACTGATAGTTATATGACTAACAGCTACTACAGCTACAATAGTGGTGCAACTACTAGCCCAATAGTAGAGTTACCAGATATGGTTTCAAATAAATGTTTGGTTCTATGTATAGGTGTATGTGTAAGGGATAATACACTAATTTGGTTAGCACTCACCACTGCAAGAAGGAAGATTATTGCTGACTAATGGTTCTCCCTGCCGTGGTAAGTAAACAATTTGTCTTCAATCAAAATTAAACAGCGAGAAATAAATATTTGGTGGTTCTATACATTCACTATTCAAAGTTTTGAACAAAAATGAATACAATCAATTTAACTGAGCATAATATTGGAAGAGTAGGAAGCGGGAATAGGCTGCAAAAATGTAAGATTGTCACACAAAGATAAAAAAATGTGTGCCACAAGAGCAAACTTTTCTGAAACAAGTAGTTTTAAAATACCGTAATAGACTTATAACCAACTCCGAAATTTAAACATAGAGTCACTGAAAATTACCATCAGTGGCTTATAAGTCTGTGTATTACACTTAACAAACTAATTTGGACATAAATTTAAACATGTAAAGCTAAAATTGTTAGCATTTATTTTGATGAGTTTTGATCCAACAATGATTTGATATGACACAAAAATTTGCATAAAACTCATT
>CALYOO010000119.1:0-75016 GCA_945261195.1 Cryptosula pallasiana
TTCTCTAAGCTGTCCTGAGGGTTATTATTCCTCTAGGGTTTAGAAATATAAGAGTATATGCCATGGCTCATTGTAATGAATGCAAAGATTAACAGTGTGTGCTCTCCTTTTATAGGAGAGCTGACAAGCACAAAACACATAGCAGTCAATGCACAGGAAGTAGATTAACCAATACAATTAACTATATAAATAACAAACCAATCAACAATGCAATGTGAATAATAAAGGGAGGTGCCAAGTGGCTAAGGGCGGAGTCCTTTCTCTTGATTGTCCAATGAGTGGTCCTGCAAGGCTCCCAGGCTGTACGTAGAGTTGGGTCCATGGAGTTGGTAGTTTAAGGGTGAGTACTTCCTGTTCTCGACGTTGACTAAGTTCTTATACACTTTTGAGGATCCTCCTCTAAGGCGGCCATCTTGTGCCGGCCCAGTACAGCTGTACCGGGTCGGTAGGGGGTCACTACCGACTCTGCAGGTGTCAATACCGGCCCTGCTTACTATGCCACCGGCACAGTAGGACTTTCTACCCAACAGCTATTAGCCAAACGCTGTGGGTAAAAGTCTAGCGCATTGTCTCGCAAGGTTTCTAGCGTAAACGACCTGCTTACTACTAGTGTGCACTAAAATCTACCACAATATTTATAGCATTGTTATATAGCATATTTTATAGCATTGTTATATAGCATATTTATAGCATTGTTATATAACATATTTATAGCATTGTTATATAGCATATTTATAGCATTGTTATATAGCATATTTGTAGCATTGTTATATAGCATATTTGTAGCATTGCTCTACAGCATACTTATATAGCATATTTATAGCATTGTTGTATAGCATATTTATGGCATGGTTATATAGCATATTTATAGCATTGTTATATACCATATTTATATAGCATATTTATAGCATATTTATAGCATTGTTATATAGCATATTTATAGCATTGTTATATAGCATATTTATATAGCATTGTTATATAGCATATTTATAGCATTGTTATATAGCATATTTATATAGCATATTTATAGCATTGTTATATAGCATATTGTGGTAGATTTCAGTGCACAGTAGTAGTAAACAGGTCGCTTACGCTAGGAACCTTACCAGACAATGCGCTAGATTTTTGCCCACAGCGTTTGGCTAATAGCTGTTGGGTAGAAAGTCCTACTGTGCCGGTGGGCATAGTAAGCAGGGCCGGTATTGACCCCTGCAGGGTCGGTAGTGACCCCTACCGACCCGGTACAGCTGTACTGGGCCGACACAAGATGGCTGCCTTAGAGGAGGATCTGCAAAGATGTCTAAGAACTTAGTCAAGGTCGTAAACAGGAAGTACTTATCCTTAAATTACCAACTTCATGGACCTAACTCTACGTACGGCCTGGGAACCCTGTAGGAGCATTCATTGGACAATCAGGAGAAAGGACTCCGCCCTTAGCCACTTGGCACCTCCCTTTATTATTCACATTGCATTGTTGATTTGTTTGTTATTTATATAGTTAATTGTATTGGTTAATCTACTTCCTGTGCATTGACTGCTATGTGTTTTGTGCTTGTCAGATCTCCTATAAAAAGGAGAGCTCCCACTGTTAATCTTTGCATTCATTACAATGAGCCATGGCATGTATTCTTATATTGCTAAACCCTAGAGGAATAATTACCCTCAGGACAGCTTAGAGAATATAGCCATTATTACAGACACTACTCGGTACTGTTTGTCTGAGCCATGGGCTCTTGCCTTACCGGGTAATTCGGTTGCCCTATACAGTTGTCACTGTCGGTCAGTACAGTGTCCCCTCTGGAGAGAGGTAGAATACTCGAGATTAGTGGATGTCCGTGGTAACAGACCGGAATCCATTACAATATTTATAATATTGTTATATAGCATATTTATAGCATTGTTATATAGCATATTTATAGCGTTGTACTTTTAGTTTATTGCACAATAACCTTTAGGGAAGTAGAAGGCTGCTACTCCTGCTGTGAAAGCCCTATTACAAGCCCCATCGCTTCAATTTGATGACTGGAAACAATGGACATAGTATAGTGGACTTAGTGCTGGGCAGAGCTTGCTCATTACTCAACATTAGTTTCCGGTATCTGAAAATAGATGGTCGCCATTGTTACAACCTACATCATGGCTGCCAACAAGCAACAAATCAACGCACCTACATGGAGTATAGTTATTGTCCCAGCACGTGCATGGATGCGCAAAGTATCCAATGTAAAGGCCTGATTGGTTGCTGATTGGCTGCCATGATGTAGATTGTAACAATGGCACCTATTAACGCTCAGATGTAAGCTCCACCAGCACCAAGTCCATTCTACTATGTCCCATCCATGCTGGAAACAATGGAAATTCATGTAGGCAAGTGAAAATAGCTTGAAATGTATGTCAGCTTAGATGAAGTGAATGCTGATTGATGTCTTTCTTCAAGTAAAATTGACTAAATTGTGTGCTGATGAAGACCATACATGTATGTAACAAGAAAGCTCTTTGCCCATGTCATGCATGCAGACTGTAGTTGTGATGGGTGATAGATAGCTATATACACTAGGTATTTTGGGGATGTGCCATAGACCTATAAGGTCTATGGCTTTAACCTCAGCATGACCAACATAACCATGCAAGCCTAAGGGGAATATTGCCAGCTTTTGCCTCTTCCTTAACCTCTTTGGTAGTACTAAAGAATGTTCATAAACAATCATTTCTGAGAAGTGTGACTTTGGTAATAGTCAGGGTACCATATGGTACCATATGGTACCATATGGTACCATCTGGAAAATGTGTTTGAAATAGGAGAAACCTCCACATCAATTGAGAAGATGTTTAGAATATCCTGAAAGGGGACCTTTTTGGCTACAGAATTGTTAATTTTGTAGCATGTTCACGGACGTGCGTCTGTTCTCAGGCTACAGGGATGGATGAGAGGTAAAAGCGGAAATTTGAGCCTAAGAATCTGAAATTTAATTCGGAACTGGGCATAACCTACTGCACACAGCCAGATTAAACCTTGCGAACTCTACAGCTGTGATCCCTCATTATGAATTCTTGAAAAATATTTTTGAAAACGTTGATTTTTTTTTTTTTAATTTAAAAGTTGCAGAATCCTGTTTTTTTTGCAAAGCATAATCTTAGAAGTCTTTTAACAGGGGATATACCAAACCTGTGACTGTGAAGCCTTTTGAGACGTTACATCCACATACTGACCACACCGATGTCCAGTTTCATGGCAGAAATCCGTACTTACCCGCGGAGAAGCTGCTACTTCATATGATTCTGTAAGTTGGGAGTTATCTGCCCACCACTGAGTATAATGTCCCAGCAACTGCCGTAGGAGCCTGCACAACAGGTGGATGAGATGAAAGGTAAGTGGGAAGTATTCTACTAGTTACTAGGCATATCTCCTTGTAAATATATCCACTCACCAGCATATTGAGAATCTGCAGAACCACAATTTTTCATCACCCTCGAAATCACTTCTTTCATCAAAATTACATGACGTGACGATACTTTAAAATATAAACCATGAATTTGTTAATGAAAAGTTTTCCTTTCAAGGCTTACACATGATAGTTTTGCAGCTAGTCTTGTATTTGCAGTTCATTAGCAGAGAATTGTTAGCAATCTCATATATTAGTGGCTTCAAATCCTCAGAGCCTCAATAATACGAGGGTTGGGGTACGCTGATTAGAGTGCAGTAAATGCTGTCATAAGAGAACTTGGTATGCTCTGGCACTTGGTGGAAGTCATTCCTAAACACTATTTGTAACAATAGTGATGCTCATCTTTGACGTTGAAAACTCATGAGTGCCATTTTGAAGAGAACTGAAAGGCTAGTTTATAGAAAATACAATGGGAAGGTTTCATTACTTTGGCTTATGTTTAGCTGCAAAGCCTATGCCAGCTCAAAAATGACTTTGCAGAGTGTCATCTACACACAGCGATAACTTTCAAAATATTTTTGAACTAATTCCCAGGTTGGTAGTTTAGTCAGAGATGAAGGTGTTTGTGTTTTCCAATAGACAACTACATAAAAATATTTAAAAATAATGAAGCCCAATGATGTTCAACTATCCGATTTAAGCAAGGTTTGATTAAATATCACTATTTATTATCACATTCATTATTATTCATGATAATAAATAACATTATATATAGTAAAATAATAATGGTAAATGTAATAAAATTATTAAATTTAATAATTTTATTTTCTGTCATTTGCATCATTGCATCATTTCCCATCATGCCAAAGATCACAATAAACTTTGAAGATACTTGTACCCAAGCTACGAAGAACCTTCGCATTTTCATAAATTCGAAGTAATTTCACCATAGGAATCTGGAGCTACTAAGGCTGCAGCCTTCGTATTTTTTTCTGTCCCCTTTATACAAGGAGTCCTACGACTGACCAATCTTCATAGCATGGAAACGCAGTGAATGTGCTCATCTACACATTTGCTGACTAATCCTGCTATATCACATCATGTTATGCTTGATCCAATTAATTAAATTCGGGGCTGCAGAACTTGCATATGTCTTTTCACTTTGTATTGATATTAGGCCATAATTGAGGTGCATCTCATTACCATTGGGCTTTGTCATGGATTAAACTTTTAATGAAGAATAATCTTACTACCTTATAAGTTTAATGACCATTAACCATGTATCATTTTCCTCAAAAAATATGCCAAACTCGTCACACATTCTTGTTGTTATATTTACTTGATATGATAGGTAAATGTCATCCAGCGGTAATATGTCAAATATTATTTGGACTAATATCTACCTTTTAAGTGTTAATGCCTTGGCAGATAGATGCTATGGGTTGTGCGGGTGAGGTCACCAAATTGGATGAGTTGGTCAATACAAAAGCGTTTACCACCGGAACACAGAGAGATCTTTTCAGTCAGCCTTGTTTAGTGGTCAAGGTCTTATATTTGTCTCAGCCAAACAATGTGAAATGTATACAGTAGACAGTGCATGCGACGATTGTTCAAGCAAAGTCAGTGATGCATCAACCTTGGTGAAATGCCCTCAGTATCGCATGGAAAAATCGTTTGTCTGTCTATGCCTATATTCTGAATGAACAGTCCCAGGTCTGTATGTAGTCTTGGCAAGCCAAAGTGATATATAGGGAAAACTGCGGCACCAAAGATTTGAGCTGCATTTTGAAGCGAAAGAGTGAGACTTCCATTACTTTATAAAAAATATCATGATTTGAAGTTTTATTAAGTTAACCTTTATTTGGGTTCTGAATTTGTCTTGCCAAAAATGTACTGGCTTATATGTGTTGGTCCTATTAAATTGCAAATAAGCAGCAGATATTGGGTGCAATGGTAAGGACCGATTGTGTGTCATTTTCAGGTTTCCATCATTATAAGGTATATGAAATTTTTGAGTTGCTGTGTGTGAACTTTTACCTAAGAACTTATCGTTTCTCACCCAATATATGATGTTAGGCATGTGAAGATCATATTTATTTACACAATTGAATGTCGTCACACTTTGCTGCCAGTTTATTAGGATTTTTGTAATTATATTATGGAGTTGTCCTCTCTTAGGGAAGATAACACCATATTTTTATGAACTAAGCAATGATCTTTTCAAAGCATATTTCTAAAATGTTTGCTTTGTTCTCTTGATACTTACCAAAGCTTTTCTATAGTTGAGCTAGACTCTGGGGCCATACACCGAGTAAAATAGCTTATATGAATTAGCCTCACGTTTACCTTCAAAGTGTTACCCATAAAGTTTAAGGTCAAAGGTCGGTGTTACCACTTTCTCTGTATACCACTTTGTGGTAGGTTTGGCCTGTGTGTAGCCTTGACAATTATCTTCTACATTCATTGTTCTTTAACTAGTACTATTAGACCGAGCTCACTGTCTTCCTATCATGTGTTGCATTTCATCTCCGACGTAAGATAGCCTTGCACAATGACTTGCAAAACTATTCTACGCAATGTATTAGAGGAACTAATCGCAATAATATTTTGAATTGATCAAAGCACTGCCCCAATTTCAAATTTTTTGAACCTATTATCTCACATTTGCTTTGCACTTTCTAAAAATTACATGGAAACCATTTGACAGTCAGAGAAGAACGAATAACACAGGCAGCAGCCTACTGGAACAGGAAAAAGCTCCTAGACCTTCCTGAAGTGCTGAGCAAGCAGTTTAAAAGAGCTTTGGATCGTCATAGGAAGGCTAGTCTGCTCCTAGCTAACCATCTAAACAACGATGATCTATCAGAGTCGCAGCTCTTGACATTCATTTCTGACATTCAAGGCAGTGAAATAGGTAATAACTAAGGCAGTCACGCATTTGACAAAATTGATTGTGATTAATCATTGACATGTTCCAGTTAATCTTCAATTAATCTTACTTTTAATCTTGATTCGCGTGTACCTAAATGTCGATATATTGTTGTACTTACTTGTGTTCAATGTTAGATTCATTGCCATGGTTCACCCCGTACCTCTTACTACACAATTCTGTCTGTAGTTCAGTAATGTCTCATTCCTAAATATTCAATGATTGACAAATTGCGCAACAAGTACAGTGTTACTGTAAAAGAATGAATGGCCACAGGTAGCATGTTTAGCAAAATTGGAATTGTTTTCACAATAAACAGTAGAAGAGAGAAAACTCCGCAGATGAAATGTTAGCGTTTACAGGAGGACACCACTTTTCAGGAATGTTAGTTTAGCGATTTTTGTGAAACGTGAAAATACTTAATGTTTACTCGTTGCAAATTTTTTTTATTTTGCAGTATATACATTGTTTTTTTCCATTAATAATTGGCCCATTAAATCATTTTTATCAAAAAATTGTCACTTTATACATGCCCAAGTGTAGGAGCAGCTGCTAATGGTCTCAACGTAGCACAATGAGAATCGCAATTGAAATAATATGATTCATCTTTGAATCAACTCGATTAATTAAGCACTTAGTACATGCATATCATGAATTTTGTTAGGAGACAGCGATAGATCTGTGGAACGAAAGATGTCAGCCGGATCATGTCTGCGTCAGAGAGTGGGTGCTCAGCTGGCAAAATGCAGTAAGTGATTTGTATGACTCAATTACCTTTTTAAAAAAATCTTAGCTTATTGCTGTTTCCAGTTGTGTGTCAAATAGACAAAAGATTCAACTCTACTTGAGTGATTTGAAATTATAAATTTTCCAGCCTGGGGCATAAATGTTCTGGTAAATCGATGGATTCTTGGTTTTTGCAGATTTTTAAAAAATTTGGTGACATTTAAAGAAAAGGAATTGTTTATGAAACAGTTTAATTTTTCATGGCAAAAAGTGAATGAGATAGAGTGATAACATAATACTGCTGGTTCTATGAATGTGGAATTATTGCAAAATGGCCTCTCACACCTTGGTGTGTAATCAGCAGATATTGTGATGAATTTTTACAGCATCCGCCAAACGAAGACCCAAACTCATGAAAAAGCTTGAGAAGTCCACCAAAAGGTTGAAAGAATATTTGGCATCATGCCTACAGGAAACCCACGATAGTGATGGGGAACAACTACTCACTGCTCTCCTAAACAACCACTCTCACATTTTTCCATGGACACAGCAGCAAGTCTTAGGTACACAACTGTGCTAAATACTATAACTAACTACTACAAAATACTGTAACTTGTAACTATGCCATACAGTAGTGTCGACTCTTTAAATTGAAGGACATTCATGTTCATGCCTAAAAATTAAAAGTAAGTATAAAATAGTTAAATAATAATTCCAAAGTGAGCTGGTGCAAGAATGGGTAGCAGAGCATCCCACTGTTTGCTCCACTAAATGGCTGTCAATAGCCATCAATATCATTGTGATTAAAATTCCATTGAACTCATTTGGGAACTGTGTGTGCATTTTGTAACTCAACAGTTGCGGACAGTTTCCGGACAGTTTCCAAACTTGCCTATTATACAAGTGTCTTGAATACTGCAATGCTGTAACATTCATTATTCAGGTGTGACAGAGGAAAGCTTCTCACGTTTTCTGGATGCGGCGGAGACATATCAGCTTGTGCATCGATGCAAAGAGGAGCTGGCCATTCTGCGTAACGAAGCTTCCAGCTTCAACAAGACAATAGGTAAGTACATTGCTTGTACTCTCCATGCTATGGTCATCCTTTGATGTTACTGGGGATTTTACATGGACATAGTAAAATTGACCATGTACTGGGTGTGGTCTATGTCTCAGGGGTCTTTGGGGGGTTTGGTCCCCATTATTAACAACTTCAACTTGGCAGCTGGTACTAAACCAATCAGTCGCTTACATGGATCAATTGTGAGACTTGCCTTTATTGATCACATAGATTTGTGATTGGTTTAGTGATTGGGTTGCTTGTTTGCTTAATTAGTTCAGAGTTTTTGTTATGCAACTGTTTTCACAACTTTCAATTTGGAACTGATATTTTTAGCATGTTCATATTATTCCCAAAGCATGGATATTAACTATATTTTCAACTAAATGAAATTCATGAATCATGTACGCTAAGATATTGACAGCTGTCCATGTTTCGTAGATGAGGAGTTGTCACACTCCACACCTCACTCCCGAAAGTTTCTAACTTTTAATGATCTTAAAAGGCGGTTGACATTGACTTTGATGGAGTGTGACCTTGTAGTAAGTAAAGCTTTTAGAACAGTTGATATATGTTGCAAACTAAATTTATTTCTGTGTTACAATCCTATTTACATGTAGGCAATATATTGTGTAAAATATTTGTATTGTAGAGTCCTTCAACTCCAACAGCACCAAATAATTGGGGATTGCAGTTCAAGTGACTGTGGCAGTGATACTGAGAATGACTCGGACAGTGATTCTGTCAGCAGCAGCAGCTCTCAGGACTAGACACCTTCTTCTTCTTCTAAAATCAGAAGGTCAATCCAGCATTAACCAAACCAATGTGAACATTAACAATGCCATTTCCATTAATAAAGAGTTTATATATAATCTGTTTATTACCTTCACATACTCCTTGTACACGGCATTTGCCAGCAGCCTCTTTTTCGCCTCCCATGTATTGTCACTGAAAATAAAAAAAAATTTATCATTGACACAAAGCTGTTTGTTAAAAAAAATAGCATGACCTAACACAGATGGTTTTTTCGGCAACAAGATTTGATTATCGTAATACAACTGAGTTTTAAATGGAAAATTTTTGTTCTGTTCAGCAAGTACACCAAACATTTCAAACAAAGCCAAGTCATGTTAGATCTTTTCTGTTCGTGTTGCAGTCTCTCTCTGTGAGATTATGTAATGGTATTGTGTAATAAATGCTTTATAGGCAATGCTTACCTTGAAATATAGCCTTTCCATTTCACCTCCAAGTAAATTCTACCTTGAATCTGCAAGAGTCCATTGGTTTGATCTAATTATTCCTCACTACATTGTTGCTATTATTATTATTGCCCAGTATTCAATATTTTACATCAGGCAACTGAGTTAAATAGCCAAGTTTTATATTGGATGAAGGGCAAACATTGTTACAAAGCTTCTCAAAATGAGATCAGCGAGGAAGTTTAAAACATATTCATCAAATACATGTGCATACCTTCTTCTCCCCAACAATACTCTCCACATAGTATGTTGGACTTTGCATTTCTGTGACTGGGATGTCAGTTGGCACATCTAACATTGTGGTGTAGGTAGGTACGTCAGTGGTAGAGTGCTTAGCTGTTGGCAAGCTAGTCGTCTGAGTCGTGTTAGTCTGGGGAAAGTGAGTCGTCTGGGGTAAGTTAGTTGTCTGGGGTAACATTAGTCTGGGGTAAGTTAGTCGTCTGGGTCACGTTAGTCTGGGGTGGATTAGTAGTCTGGGTCATGTTAGTCTGGAGAAAGTTAGTCGTCTGCGTCACGCTAGTCTGGAGTAAGTTAGTCGTCTGGGTAATGTTAGTCTGGGGTAAGTTAGTCGTCTGGGTCACGTTAGTCTGGGGTAAGTTAGTCATCTGGGTCATGTTAGTCTGGGGGTAAGTTAGTCATCTGGGTCATGTTAGTCTGGGTCATGTTAGTCTGAGCCGTATTAACGGCTGCAGTAAGTGAACTTTCAGCATCTAAAAAATGATCATATACGTATAATGTTACACCACATTAAAATTCACCATGCATACGTTATTCATGGCAACAGATGACGTGATGCTCTGAGGCTTTTTCAAATGGAACCACTGACACAGCATAGATGAAAAGCTGTGATGTGCCTTGTGGCTTTTGCTACATAGGTTACGCAACGCATTGTGTGACAAGCATTGTCCAAAGTATGATGTATGAATAGCCAGCCACTTGTTGTGTTACCTTTAAATAGAGTTTTCATGATCTTTTTGAGTTTGTCCTTTTTGTCTTTGTTAGGCGCCATTGTCCAGCCAGTATAAATGTATCAATTGGATGGATTCCGCAGGAAATAGAAAGCCTGCAAGTTACCTCCTCGACATTTGGCAATATAAAAAAGTATTATATTTGATGTAATATTTACAAACTTGAAACTGTACGTTTGTGACACATACTGTTCTCTCAGAAGTATTGCCATTAGAAAATTCCACTAGCACATACCAAACCTTCGAGCTGATCACTCAAATAGCCTGCTTTCATAGTTTTTCCTTTCAGTTCTTTCTTTGCTAGCTTCTCGAGCTTGCGCTCCTTTGCTGGTCTCTGTGAAACACCTGTAATGAACAATTATAATGTCTTCCACGAGTTCACAGTTCATTGAAATTTGTTTGCAGCTAATTTCACTATTGGGTTTTTTGTTTGCTTTCTTTTGGATCTGTTTGACAATCAAAGATCATTACTTCTCCTGTTGTTTCAGTTAATAGTCATAAACCAAACAAAGTTGGCAGGAAATAACATTTTAATTCATCATCGAGCTAAAATGCTCAACTTTCCTTCACTATATAGATAAAGGGCATCCTTTTTTCGTTCCAGTTTGATGGTGCGATAACTCCTCAGAAATGTTCAATTTTTATAGCAATTGTGGGCGACATGTTGAATGTGACTTTTTAATAGCAAATATCAACTGACTAAGACATCACAATCATGGATCTTTATATTGAATACAATGCAATGAATTCTATTAGTTTGCAATAGAGTTGTATACAGATTAATCAAACATCAGAATTCTTGGTGTAGCAAGCAATAATATTAATCGTGATCAATTTTCGGGACCAGATGGACAGCACTAACACACATAACACAGCTACTACTATCAGGTTCCAAGTAAAAAAGCAACGACAAATGCTGACACTGCCATTCACATAATCTCCATAAACAAAATAAACTTACCACATTGACCACAAACGGTCTTCCGGATATGCAATGGAACCCCACATACACAGATTTTCTTTGGTTGCTAAAATACAATAACAGTGAAAATCAACCATCAATCATGTTTTATTTATTTTGTTACATAATAGCATTAAGACAGATAGCATTGTTACGTCATCATATTGTCTGAAGGTCTACTCTATGCTCAATGCACCAATGGCTCTTCAATACACATTGATACCACAGTTTTATGTCACTCTCTCATGTTTGAATGAGCAGACAATTCCTCAAAACCAAATAATATGCTGCATCTGGTGGGAAAGGCATCACTAAAACATGCACAATGAATGCAAATGTAGTGCCATATCTTAAAGGAAAAAGAGAAGGAAGCAGCGGAACTTTCAATCGTTGCTTGACCTAGGATCTAGTGTAACCATAGATCAAAGTTCCCATGCTTTTGTGATATCTCGCCCCTTTGTTCCATTAGACTGCATTTATGTTCCATCGTGCGACGTATTTTCGTCGTTTAACAGCAAACAAAACTATTTTCTCTTTCATCGGCAAATCAGAGATGAACCACAAATTAAATTGCCAAATTTAAGCAAAAAAGATTAAGAGACAACTTCCGCTAAATCCAAACGATATGACAGGGACATCGGTTAAGCTACCAGGATAAGTCACACAATGAAAATTAAACGACAAGAACACAGGAAAAAGAGGCTGGGCATCTACAAAAGCACATGTCCTTTGTATTGTAGTGTATGCATGTGCTATGCACACACGTACATGTACATATGTATGTGTGTATTATGCTCAGTGCTCTCTAACATATCAGAAATAACAATGGGCTCAATTTTTACTGAATTCCTTGGTTATTGAAGTTATACAGCAACACCGACCATATTGTGAGGGACACCAATACTTGGCAAACTCTATGCTTATTGCTCATACTTAGTCTAAGCCTTTGACTCGATATCGTCTCACCCTTTGTTCTCATTGTCTACACATTGTCTGAGATATTAACTCACTATCTACGCATTATCTCAATATGTACTCACGCATGTTCTGTCTATGTTTTGTCCCAGTTCTATTGCTTCGGTGTCTATCTAGAGCAGTTCTATGATGTGCCCAAATAATAATTATTACTATTTTACGTTTCTACTTTTTCCACGAATTAATTATATAAATGCATTTTGGTACTAATGTAAGGACAAGGCGTGGCTTGCTCCAAGGTTTTCTCAGGCGTGGTTTAAGTAACTTGTACCCGCATACCCTGTATAAATATCTATGTTGGTATAATAAAAATCAGAGTTAGCCTGGCTCTCAGAAGATTCTTTCTCTCAAGAAGCAAGCACCACTAGAAGCAACCAAACTACAAGCGCTGACCAGGTCGACTATTGGCAAGCACGAAGCCAGGTGGAAAGTGAGAACGGTTCGCCCTATCACTGCGTATTCCCTCACCTGAGGTGAGAAATACGACACAACGCTTAGTGCCCTAATAGTTCGGCTCACATCAAAATTTGGATTCGGGAATCCACACAAATTAGACAGCAATAATTACAGTGCAATTATTGTCGATCTCGACTGAGTCAGATTCGACCTCAAATAGTTCCAGCACGATTATTGTCGGTGGCAACAGTTCGAAACAAACTATAAACTAGACAATAACTCAGCACGAGTATTGTCGGTGGCAACAGTTCGCAACAAACTATAAACTAAACAATAATTACGGCATAATTATTGTCGGACATAGACATGTTCGGACGCAGCCAATAATTATTAAATAATTATTGTAAACTGCCAGCAATCAGATTCGGCCGCACCAAAAACTGCACAAGCCAATGTACGCACTCTGAACAATAATAGCACATTATTGGGCGCTGACTTAGGGTCAAGACAGAGCACGTCGGAAGAGTGTACAGGTGGCTACCACCCAGACACGAAATCCTGTACAATATTACTATTATTATACTTGAAGTTATAATATTATTATTTGTAAATATTTACATGTACCCTATTTTGATTGATTTTTGTAGCAACTATAGTCACGGTGAGAGTGAGTAGATTGATGTACATTATTTTCTTGCTTATTCACAATCATCCAAAGATTAACATATAAAAAATTTAAAATAATAATATTATTATTATTAACAACACATTATCAACAACAACAATATTCAAAAACAAATGGGTGCAGGTAAATATGGACGCTGGAGTTCACAGAAGATTAAGCATTGTATGTACTACTATGTCAGAGCTGATGACAATCATTTGTATTGCCACAGTACATGCTGTTACATTTTTTTTTGTGAACTCCTACCAGGTGCCTGCACATGATGTAGAGACATGGATGATTGCTACACAACAACCACAGAAGCAGCACTACTACAAGTACAAGTTGGTTGAAAATTGATGTGTGTACTGTGCCCATTAGATTATACTACTAGCAATGAATTAGCAGCGGTGAAATGGAGTGGATTTACCAACCTTTGATGAATCCATCTTCTTGGTGTACCTTCTACTTTTAGTCTATCTGTAGTATAGCAGCTGTAGTAGTAGTACTAGCAGTAGTAGTACAGTACTAGTATTGGCTGTTCTCAGTTAGCAAGCATGGCCAAGCATGCTGCCCATGATTCAAACTAAACCATTTGTGTCATTTCTAGATTGTCACAGCCCCTTTGATTGGTCTACAGTTGTGCTAGTGGTGGGACAGATAAGGGGGTACAACTAGCCAGTAAACAGCAATAACAGAGGCAGTAACATTCAATACACTCCTGAGTGTCTTGGCCAATTACAGCAGCTCTAATGACCCATCAGTGGTATGTGTAATAACTTTTACACCCGGCTGGTCTAACTGCATGTGCATATAGCTCTTACAGAGCATGCTTTGTGGTATGGTCAAGTATCCTTTATAGTGATGTAGTATATATTGAAACATCTGTAATAGAGATTGTGAAAAAATATCTCATTATGACTTAAATGGAGTGAGCTGAAGTTATAATTAATTGAACTATACTATTACGGACATCTCAGTATCAATCACAGCAAAGTGCAAAGGACAATAAAGACGGGTTCTACGAACATGAGAGTTTCTGACTTTGCTACTAGAACCTATCATGAAGGCGGTAATTTTGGGCGTAGTGAAAGCTATACCGGGTTGAGTATGAGCAAATACAAATGAGTGATAAGAAACAGAACGTCAAAGTTAGCTCTAAATAACTTGGGTAAAAACAAAATGTTCATGATAAGCAAGAGAGTCATCTCGAGTCTGTGTTATTCATTGAAAGAAATTATCAAAAACATTATGTTGGTAATGCTGCTCTAGACTCGGTACAGATTATCCAGTTGCAGCTTTACCAGAAGAAATTGCACTTCTTCTCGGTAAATGAACAATCATTGGCAAATGTAAAATATTAAGGCAGAATAATAGCCACAAACTTTTAGACGATAAAATCAATCCCATTATAACAGTTTTATCATCAATAAAACCATTACTCTTAAACCTTTGACACTTTTTAGATGTAATTTTCTTGTGCCGAAAAACAATTACAATAAAATGAGGAAAAAAACGAAAGCAATAAACTGATGGAGGAAAAAAGAAGCACACCTCCCTTGCATTACAACCCTTTCAAGGGTATAATATTAATAGATTTGTGACATAAGCAAAACCCTTTGCTGCAAATCCAAACTGAATTGCGACTTGTCTGAGTATTAAAACGTAGATAAAAGATTTGAAAACATGCAAAGCCATTTAAGTGATGTAGGAAAGCTTAGGAAAAACAAAAAACAGGAACCTGAAGCCCGTTAAAAGGTTCAAGTTAGCACCAGCATCGCCATTGGATAATGGTACAATTATCGGCAGGAACCTTCTACCCCTCCTCTGTCAACTCCTACTATCAAGTTTAGGCTAGAAAAACATACACCGGTGAAAAAGACTCACGCTATTTGTCACCAATAACCGGGGAGTAGAATATAGTGCTGCCGATGATGACGCTAGCAATGTTATCAATAATGTATATAGTGTAGATACTGTAGATAATGATTGATGATGGGGATGGTGGTGGTGATTGATGGCGGTAGATGTCTGTTGATGACTGTTGATGATGATGATGATAATAACACTGAAATAGAAATGACACAAAAACTAGCCAACTTTGAAAAGATAATATCCGACGTGAGGTCTATGAAAAGCAATCGGGCGATCATTGTCAAAATGCTGCAGCACTTTTCGGTTATTGGAAATTACGATCCAGAAGCCGCCAAGATTAAAATCGGGAAGACTTTGGTGCGTGCCAAACTTTTTAAGAGTTTGCTGCGTGTCACCTTAGTTGAGAGTGGTCCACTAAAATCAGCTAACGGCAACTGCAGCAGGTCTAAAAGTCAGGAATCACAGTCATTAGAAGATCCCTGCAGCAGACACATTTTAAAATTTGTTGAAGGTTGCCAGAATTAAAAAAATGGTTTACAAAGAATTGAGAGAGTTCCATAGCAACCCCTCATCACATATATATGTATGAGGAGCATGGGCCTTGTTGCAAGCCCCCAAAAACAAACAAAAGGCTGGAATGAGAATTTTTGATTTGCTTAGCAAAGAAGATGCTTGTTGGATGCATGAAAAAAAAACAGTAAAAAAGATAATACATTGTCGAACTGTTGTTGCAGCGGCTCCAAATTGGTTTGATAGATATACGTTGTAGGGAAAAAAAATGAATCGGTGCGTTTTTGTTCACAGCCACCGAATCGTTACCTACAAAATATTTGGCTGTGCCGCTCATCTTTAAAGCCAGACACTTCGCAGCTAGATGTTTGAAACTTTTCACATTTTCCAGACTTTCCACTGTCTCAGACACATCCACAAAATTTTTGAAGTATTCAAACTGTCTACATATGCTTCTTATTGATTTAGATTTGCAACAGTTTTTAATACTAACCACACAGTTCAAATGAGATAATTTTTACAGTTTGCAACTTTTGCTTCAGTGAAAATTAGTTTGATTTAAGAGGAATGCTGAACCATCATGCAAAAATTTGGTTTTTAGGAGTTTAATATTACAAAAATTTCTTGGCTAACAATGAGCAAAACTAGTTAAAGCCTTTGCATTCGCATTTATATCTCTGTCAAATTGAATGTATCAATTAACGATAATTACTTGGTACTTTAGAGCTGCATTTGTATCATTACAAAGTGTTATTGATAAATTAATAAAACAGAGGTGAAAGTTTTCAACATCCTGTCAATATTTTGAATATTTTGAATAAATCAAAAGACTCGATTAATTTGAATGAGTCAAAGTTCGTTTTATAATTTGGAAAAATTGGGAGGTTTTTCAACCCTGCTCATTAGACTTCCAATGACCTGCGAATAAATCAAATCAAACATCATCAGCTAACTTGAGATTAGAAGTTGTTTACCCCTGTATTTCTTTCAAACAGGAAGAAAATTCTCAATTTCATGAAAACAAAAGTCTATGGATGACTTTCAGCCTTGATTTTACAACGGCTTCAAGTGTATTAGAACTTGTGTATCATTCACTCACACAAAATGTTAAAACATATTTTGGTCTCTTACTATAAAACTAGCTAACATCCGACAGAACACATTCTCACCTGCTGATGATAAATTGACTTTGAAAACCAATGATGATGAGTTTTTGTCTGTGTTCACATTCTTGAAGCTCGATATAAGATTTCATAAAGTACATTGTTAATTGATGAAGTGTTTTGTATTTAATTTTACTCATTTTTTACATTTGTCTGTTGCAGGTTTAAACTCTGGTTGCTTTCTTGATGCTGCTTCCAATTCATGCCAACTGATGACTTTTGAGTTCAGCTTTTTCTTTGGTTGCTTCATGAGTATTATTCTTATGTTTGTATGAAAAATAGCGTGCTCTATGATGTATTGTAGATATTGTATGACTAAATTGGGGTAACATGAGAAGTAATATAGGAGCAGATCTCTGTCATGGAGTCTAAGGAGAAAGTTCTCCTGGTTTCAGATAAACTTTAAGTAGGCACCAGTTACCATGAGAACCTGTGCGGTACCTTTTTGTGTGCGCCAGGTGTTTAGAATGTATGGTATTTATTGGTGTGGTATGTATGTTGATTTGTTAGCGGGTTCTCTGGTCCCTGTTTGTAGCTTTTTCTGTGTACCAGTTGTTTTTAATTTTTTGTGTTGCCTAAGAGTAGTAATATATGAGCAGATCTCCCTACCAAGTGTTTTTTTGTGGTTCTGGTCTTGGGGGTTATGCAATGGGTTACGACGTTGGATGAATTCGCCGAGTTTATATTGTATTTCATTTGAGGGGTACTTGAGTGGCATTTGAGTGGCATTTAAGTGGCATTTGAGTTTTGATTATTCTTTTACTTAATTTGAACTCATATGGCAGCTAAATTTTGAATGTATGGCATTCAAGTTTTTGATAATTTTTTTACATAATTATATACATAATTCTAACTCATAGGGTATATATGTTGGAAAATCGCCAAATTAGATCTCTAGATGGTTAAAATCTACAGTATTTGGTAATTTTGACTCATATGATATCTTGAGAGAGAGGAGAGAGGGAAAGAGGAGAGAGGAGAAAGGGTAGCATTAGCCCTCTAGATGATTAAAATTTACAGTAAATTTTGTGTAATACAAAGTACTTTAACTTCATTTATTCACTTGAGACTACATATCATCAGCATTCGAGATCGAGTTTACATATAAGAATAATTGAGTTTGTATACATCTAGAGAGGGAGAGAGGAGAGAGGTTAAAGGAGAGAGAGAGAGAAATAGAGAGAAAGAGAGGAGATATCTTGAGAGAAAGGAGAGAGAGGATACCATTAGTCCTCTAGATGATTAAAATTTACAGTAAATTTTGTGTAATGTAAAGTACTTTAACTTCATTTATCCGCTTGAGACCACATATTATCAGCATTCGAGATTGAGTTTACGTATAAAAATAACTGTGTTTGTATATATCTAGAGAGAGTGTTTAGAGGAGAGAGAGAGGAGACTTGAGCATAAATATTCCTGGTAAATTATTTATTTACAATATTATTTGTAATTATCAGTGAAAGAAATTATGAAATACTGGCGAGTAATTAAGTAATTCAGTAAGGAAATTGGTTGGAAACGTAGTAATATTATTTAAATACAGCATTGCTTTGCAACAATGATTAATAAAAACAATTATGGACGTTGGTGAGTAATTAAGTAATCTAGTAAGGAAAACTGATTGAAAATCACGGTAATATTTGGTAAAAGATACTTGCAACATGTTTTATCAGCGAAAAAATCAAACAATTTTCAAATGTTTACGAGTAACTAAGCGATTTAGTAGGAAAAACCAACTGAAACACGCAATATCCGTTTTTGAAATATTTACGATAAGCATAATTGGGATATTGCTGTTATCAAAGAAATCAAGCGAGTATCAAATGTTTACGAGTAACTAAGTGATCAGTTGGCAAAAATCGATCGAGATCACGTGTCATCCGTTACAAAATATTTTACGTCAAGTTAGCAACGAGAAAATAAAATATTTCTTACAATATCCGTTATAGCGAGTTACGATAATTTTGTACTCACCCTAAAGGTTTTCAGTCCATTTTCGGTTAGATCAAAATTTATGCGAGACGTTTTAGGTATTATTTCAGTCGACGTAATGTTACCAGTTCATTTTTCACAAGTTTTAAAAAGTAATTAATTATAATACAACGCAAGTGTCACTTCACTAATAAACTCATTCCAGAAAAGCCGTTAATCATCATCTCTCGCCTAATCCTATATGTTTTGATCTTTTTAATGTTATGTGTTATAAAGCCGCTCGAGAAAAGTCATTAATTTAACCTAAAAAGGAAGAGAACTTGATTGCATTTATCTCTTGTTTTTTATTTTTTGATTACATATTAGTTAAGACAGCTACAGCCTTCCACCAAAACGGATTTGTGGTGTATCTCTAATTCTAGTTATCTCCGATATCGTCTAAAAAACATGAACAAAGCATGACTTTATCCACTTTTTTGTTAGTTAGACTGTTACTTTTCTTAAAATAACTCATTGTTTTTTGTGTGAAATACAAACAATATATCAACATACATGGTGTATTTTCTATTTTTAGGAAGCTGTTTTGTCTAATAAAACAAGAATTATATGTTACATATTCATATTTAAATGCTATCAGATAACTTTAAAGTGTTTATTACATTCCTAACTCATACTTGACGTTGTAAACTATAATTTAAGCTCTCACATTTTAATTTACTGTCTGATGATATAAAGACGGAACTACACTACATCATCAATGTTTTGCTGTTGATGTGTCTATTTGCGATGAACTGCAATTGAACTAGTTAATCACACATTATATTTTTGCTATAAAAATATGTTTGGAGGAAGCGAGTTGTCATTCAAAATGAAATGTAAGTTTGGTTCTAGCTAGATGTATCTTAAAAGAGTATCAATCTAGGGATTGTAAGATTTGTTTATCGAATGCTTTACATTCAAAGAATTTTAGTTAGGTGGAAAGAAAGTTTACAAGGGTGTATGTATGACTTAAGCTTATTAATCTATCTAATCTCTATCTTTCTATTTTTTAACCAACTTTTTAATTGACTTCCACTTTTTTAAAAACAATATCAGTTATCATAGTAATGATCAGAAAATCAGTCTACGAATTAGTCTTGATAAATGACTTCAATGTTTTGGTTTTGTATGAAAATCAGTCTACGAATTAATCTTGATAAATGACTTCAATGTTTTGTATATAAGAGAAAGTATTTTTATACTAAGCAGGAACAGTTTTCATTTGCACTAAGTACAATATTTCAAGTATAGTATTAGAACACAAAACTACAAAAAAATGGCCAGCAATATCCCTACAAGAAATGAGTAAGTTATATTATACTATCTTTTACAATTTTGTTGCAGTTACATTTATAAACTTATACAAATGTATATATATATATATTACTTGTAGGTCTACAACCTCAGATGATGAGCTAGAGCTGAATATTGATGAAATAGATTTCAGTGCTATGTAAGTATATTATTGAAACTTTATTATTCAACTGTATTATATAGAGTTTTTAAATAATTACAATCTTGATTTATTGTTTTATTAAGTTCTACCGATGATGAAACACTGAGGTGGCTGGAGGAGTGTTTTAAAGATGATGAAGAGAAGACGGAAAAGAGCAAAGCTAGCACGCATATTGCTATGAGTAAGTTTTTCTGTTTTATGAAAAATGTAAATTTGTCTGTAGGTACAATAATAATGACTTTACATTTACTATGTTATTTTTTGTAGAAAAAACATCTTCACGATTCATAGGAAGTAAACAATGTGTTGGGAAGAACGAAAACTTCCTGTACTATAAACGCAACACATTTGAATGTAAGTATGACGAAAATATTACTTACTACATACTCATTCAATTTATAAAAAAAATTTTCGAATTTTTTCAAAGAAATACCATAACTACATTCGTATTTTCTATTTTAGTTCAAGCAGAGAATCCTCAATTAAGGCAATATAAGGAAGTAAGTCTTCTAGACGGAGATATAAAAGAAGATAGAGAGTGTTTTAAGTGTAAGTGACATGCATTATCTTTATATATATATATATATACATATACCATGCTTAAGAAAGTTATCTATATATGATGAGAATTTGTTTATTTTGTTTGTAGATATTGATAACAAAAGCCCTAGGTATTTCCTTTCAGTGCTCACATTGTTGTTGATAGCATATGGCACAAAGATGTTGAGTGAATCACTGAAAGGAAACAAAAACAACGTCTCTTGTATATTTTGTGGTAAGAAGTTTAAATTAGGGGGATTGCATGAGCCTGGCCGAGTTCTTTCAAGACATTTTTGTGCTCACTTGTTTATTTTTTATTGTTTATGTGGAAAATCGCATACAACTTTGAGAGATCTTCAGCAACATAGTTGTATTTTAAAAACTAAAATGTTTTTTATTGTTGATATTGCTAGTTACAATAATTTTGTTTTATTTATTAATAGAAAATATTCTGAATTACTTATGGATATTACTTTTCCGAAAAACCTTGCGTTAGTGTATCTCTATCCAATAGAAAGTTATTTTTCTGAAAACATTGTTTTAGATTTTGAATTAGGGAGTAAATGGTTGGCGATAGCTAAAAAACCTGCTGCTGAAGATCGAAAACTTTTGATTGAAAACCAGTGTAAAAAAATGAGAGCACTTATATCTTCAGATTCTGATCTTTCAGAAACTGAAGAAAGTAATAATGACTTAATTTCTGTCGCTAGTTCACAGTGCAGTCCAAAAACCAGTGTTTTAGAATCTAATACTATAACAGTTAAACCTCAAACTCAAGTAGATTTAAAAGAAAGCCAAAAGATTGATGATAAGAAAATTGATTTAACTTCACTTAAATTAATTTTGAATATAAAAGATGGACTGAAAAAAAAGGGTTTTAATGATTGTGTTAAATTGAAATTAGCGTCTATTAGACAAAAAATGCAGAAAAACTCAGACTTTTCTCAAGAAGAGGTTTTTGTACTAACTGCACTCTTAGGTGAGTTTTAAAATTTTTATTTCACTATATTTTTTAATATTATCATGGCTCTGGAATAGGTCTTATGCAACTACCCTATTTTATAATTTCTTACCACAAAATATATAGTGAATAGGATGTTTTTTTTATAAATACTCTCTATATATATATATATTATATATACAGACAATAGTCTGTGTTTTTATGAATACATTTCATGTAAAAAATGTTCTGTCATTAGTTTACCATAGACTTTATGCAACTATCCTATTTTATAATTTCTTACCACAAAATATATAGTTAATAGGATGTTTTTTTATAAATACTCTCTATGTATATATATTGTATATACAGACAATAGTCTGTGTTTTTATGAATACTTTATTCATATGTATACACTTCATGTAAAATTGTTCTGTCATTAGTTTACCTAATGCATTATTTTTATTTGTTTTGTGGTTGAGAACTCCATACGCTTCATTCTTACTGTATTACTTTGCATAATATTACAAAATAAATATTACATCAACTACCTTCATACTGCATTCAAGTGATGAAACAGTAAATTTCACATCTGTATTACTGAATCTATAGCATTGTTATGAAAAAGACTATAATTACTTAATTATTATGTCATATCGTGACAAACTATCAACACCCAATTCACAAAACTGTAAAACCTAAAGTATAATGCTTGTGGTTGTAAAAAGTCTTCTACTGTTTTGGTTTCTCAAACAAATTATAAAACATTTTTCACAATTTTTTGTGTAAAAAGCGGAGTTGTCTTACCATTTTGACACAATGTGCCGACAACTTTTACATATTTTTTCAAAAACGAAGTTTAGAAATTATAAATGGGAGTTGTCTTAACTTTTTTGAAAAATGAGACGATAACATGAAATATTTATTTTTGTGTCGGAACATTGAAATTTTGTAACATTTTAGAGTTGTAACCCCGAAAGTTTTACAAATTGGCTAAATTACTAATGTTAAATATGAATAAAATACTTTATTACACTAAATATATACAAATTATTGCACAATACAATTATATATAATTTAATGTTCATGAGTTGTTGCTGATAGATTTTGGCGAGTCGACGGTCATTCACTTGTACACGTATTCTATCTAAAAGCATACATAGATGTCGTTATAACAACTACATTATACTATGGTGAAAAATACGGCTATTAGTAGTTACTTATTACTAGTGAAGATTAACATACCTTAATTAAATTTCCGATATTGAAATCCTGCTAGCTTTGCTTGAAATGTGATTATCATCTTCATTGCTTTTCTCACTATCATTGTCGACAACTTCATCTTTTTCCTCAAATTTTTTGTTCTCAGAGTCATCATCCGTCATATTATCATCTTCTTCATCAGTATAAGCATCAATGTTATCATCGTCATCATCATCATCAGCAGCATCATCAGCAGCAACATCATCATATTAACTTTTCATCAGCTCAGCATCATCAAATAGAGAAAGTCTGAAAGCTATTCCTTCTTTTTCACTTGAAGTAGATAGAAGCATCAAAGCTTCTTCAACACTCAGAATCGTGAGAATGTGTTTCTTTGTGCCGCTTTCAGTTGTCATCGTACTTTTATAGTGGATCATACCACATTCATGATTTTTGATCTTCAAAACGTTCTCAGGAGGGACAACAATCTTCCCAGTCATCAAAGATCCGTCATTCATCATGTATCTGTAAGTGACAGTGTGAGTGATACGTAAAGGCGATGTATCTTGTTTTCGTTTTCGCTGCTTCGACTTCAAATTTTTCCAAGCTGAAAGTCTAGTGAATGTCAGAAGAGTGTTGACAGGAATATTATCGAAAGTGATGATATCAAAGTATGCTTGCAACTGTTTCAATGATTTTTTTCTCAAGATTTTGGCTATAACTCGTTGTTTTAGCCCTTGATGATGATTATCTCCTACAATACGTAGATCGGGTTGATTTTCTTCTAGCTTTCCCATGTACACTAGGATTTGTGAAGAGCCGGGATCAAGTTCCTGTAGCTCCACCGTAAGTTCTTTGTCAATCAGTGACTTGACTCGAATTCGATGATTGTTTTTTAAAACATATTCATAGTCCAATATACCATAAACTTCAACGTAATTAACATCGAAAACCTCCAATATCGTAGGAATTGGTAAATCCAACAAACTCACAAAATTTCCGATTTCCAACATTCCTTTCTGCATAGCTCCTGTCATTATTCCACCCATCTCGAGCAATTCAAACTCTCTAAGTTTGTTTACGGTATTATTCTTGCTGTTGCTGAATAAAAAGGAAATTGAAGCTTGAGATAATGTCACTGTCGGTTTTTTGATATCCTCCGTTCGTTTGACTTCACTGTTCTCATGCAGATATGTGTAGTCCGGTGTGGGACTCAAAGGAGAGTCAGCTGAAACTACATGATGTTTCATTGCTATATCAGCATGAGCATTGGTGTTTGAGCGAGAAGATGTATCATTAAAGGTGTTAGGATTGGATCTTCTATCATCAATGTGAATGCCGTTGGTGGTGGAAATGATGGTTGTAGTGGAAATAGCGTTAGTGTTGTTGGTAGCTGTGGTTGGTTCAATATGGAGCTTAGGAAGTGCTTTGGAGTGTGATGTCATCATACCTGCAAAAAGTAAAAGAACTTAGTTTAATGATGTAAATATACTGAAATTATTGTTTTATTAAAAGATTGTTTTTAAAAACTAAGATTCAAAAACCTAGATGTTTCAATTAATTAAAAACAAATAATTATTTTAGTGCTTCTTACCTTGTTGCTCTCCTAATAGCTGTAGTAGATGTTGCTCCTCTGTTAGTCGCTGTAGAACTGGATGCTTTCTGTGTGAAAACGATGGCTCTTATATAGCTAAAGTTGTACTGATTAAAACCTATGAACCCCATCTCGTGTCAATCTCTATGAATCAACATCTTTTTACGCGAAGGAAAGTCAATGTTTTCGCGGGAATAAATGAATTATTTTCACGCGAATACAAACCAATGCTTTCCCGGGAATAAATATTTTAGTTTCACACGAATGGAAAGCATTGCTTTTGCGGGAATAAATGATTTTATTTCCCGCGAATGAAAGTCAATGTTGTCGCGGGAATAAATACTTTATTTTCACGCGAATACAAACCGTTGCTTTCGCGGGAATAAATAATTTATTTTCACGCGAATAGAAACCAATGCTTTCGCGGGAATAAATGATTTTATTTCCCGTGAATGAAAGTCAATGTTGTCGCGGGAATAAATACTTTATTTTCACGCGAATACAAACCGTTGCTTTCGCGGGAATAAATGATTTTATTTCCCGCGGATGAAAGTCAATGTTGTCGCGGGAATAAATACTTTATTTTCACGCGAATACAAACCGTTGCTTTCGCGGGAATAAATAATTTATTTTCATGCGAATAGAAACCAATGCTTTCGCGGGAATAAATGATTTCATTTCCCGCGAATGAAAGTCAATGTTGTCGCGGGAATAAATACTTTATTTTCACGCGAATACAAACCGTTGCTTTCGCGGGAATAAATACTTTATTTTCACGCGAATGGAAACCGTTGCTTTCGCGGGAGTAATTGGTTTCTATTCGCGTGAAAATAAAATATTTATTCCCGCAAAAGCAATGGTTTCCATTCGCGGGAAATTAAATCATTTATTCTCGCAAAGGCAACAGTTTGTATTCGCGTGAAAATAAAGTATTTATTCCCGCGAAAGAATTGGTTTCTATTCGCATGAAAATAAATTATTTATTCCCGCGAAAGCATTGGTTTCTATTCGCGTGAAAATAAATTATTTATTCCCGCGAAAGCAACGGTTTCCATTCGCGTGGAAATAGCTTATTTATTCCCGCGAAAGCATTGGTTTGTATTCGCGTGAAAATTATTTATTTATTCCCGCGAAAGCATTGACTTTCCTTCACGTGAACAAATGTTGATTCATAGAGATTGACACGAGATGGTGTTCATAGGGTTTAATCAGTACAACTTTAGCTATATAAGAGCCATAGTTTTCACACAGAAAGCATCCAGTTCTACAACGGCTATCAGAGAAGCAACATCTACTACAGCTATTAGAAGAGCATCAAGGTAAAAACTTAATAAATTACAGTTTTTACTCATATATTATTTATTATACTAAAACAACTGAACAAAATTAATCATCTGTTTTTTTGTTTTTTTTTTCAGATTCAATGACAAAAAATGGAAATAGTTAACAACACAGAATCAGAAACTCAGCCTAAATCTTTGACTCAAGAGGACTTGATACTTCTACAAAACATATGCAATAAAAAAATTGAAGAGAGAGTGCGAATTATCTCAAACAATTGTAAATTCATACAGAAAGACTTGATAGAGCAGCTAAATAGTTTTCGAACTGAATCTTTTCTAGCATTAAAGCTCTTAGGGAATGATGTTACATCGGACATTCAGAGATTACATTATGTATTACAACAACGACAATATCAACTAGAACAGGTAAACACACCAATTTCTATCGAGTGTGCTCGTAAAGAACTTGCTCTAAAAAGAAGAAACATGCAGCGACAGTCCGCTCAAAGACAAGCTAGAAGGGTAAGGACTCAACAACGTAAGACACGACAAGCTACAAAAACATCCGATTAACAGTCAATTTTTGATGATAAGGTAATAATTAATAAAAAAGTACTATTTAGTAAGAGTTTGTAGTTGTTTTAAATTTCTGTTTAACCATTCTATACTAATACATAACTTTTTATTTTAGTTCATTATGGAATCAAAAGTACATAGAACAGAAGTCTTCCTTCCTAAGTTTGTATTATTTAATATTTACTGACTCTAGCTATATTGTATGAGATTTTCCCTACTTATTACACAATAAATGTATATATTCACATATTGTTTCATTTTTAATCACTGTATTTATTTAATGTAGATATATCTCCTCTCTCCTCTCTCCTCTTTTTATCTCTCCTCTCTCTCTCAAAATACTCTCTCCTCTACCAAATACTCCTCTCTCCTCTCTTGCAGTTATTTCCCAAATACTGTAGATTTTAACCATCTAGAGGTCTAATTTGGTGATTTTCCAACATATTTTATAGCATTTAATATACTTATTATGTAATAAATGTATATTATTCAATGTAAATGTAAATATATCCATAAATATGTACATAATTATCCAGATATACATGAATGTATGGAAAACTAAAAAATCTCTCTCCTCTCTCTCCTCTCTCTCCTCTCTCTCCTCTCTCTTCTCTCCTCTCTCATCTCTCCTCTCCCCTCTCCCCTCTCTCCAAAGACTATGCATTGATTGTCATTACAAGTTGTAGTGCTCTGTATGACTACATTGTAAAGAAAAATACTATATATTGATTGTCATTACAAGTTGTAGTGCTCTGTACTACTTAGTATTTACTAACTCTAGCTATATTATACAAGAATATTTTCCTACTTATTATGTAATAAATGTATATAATCACATATTGATTCATGATTGTCATTACAAGTTGTAGTGCTCTGTACTACTTAGTATTTACTAACTCTAGCTATATTATACAAGAATATTTTCCTACTCATTATTTAATAAATGTATATAATCATATATTGATTCAATGTAGTTATATTTCCTCATTCTTCTCTCCTCTCTCTCTCAAAATATCATATGAGTTTGAGTTATGTAAAATAATTATCAAAACTTGAATGCCATACATTCAAAATCTAGCTGCCATATGAGTTCAAATTAAGTAAAAAAATAATCAAAACTCAAATGCCACTTAAATGCCATTCAAATGCCACTCAAATGCCCCTCAAGTAAAATACAATATAAACTCGGCGAATTCATCCAACGTCATAACCCATTGCCTCAACCCCCAGATCAAATCCACAAAAAAACACTTGGTAGGGAGATCTGCTCATATATTACTACTCCTAAGGTACCTTTTTGGTAGACTCTTATGACCACTAACTGTGCGCAAGGTCTCCCTGACAACTGCTGGGTGTCAGGCAAGCCTAAACTGAGCCTGGCACAGCCAGAAAACAAGCAAGTGAGCCGGTAGAAGCACTACCGGCCCTGCAGCATGCACTACTGGCCCTGCAATGTCACTACCGACCCTATACCGGGTCGGTGAGGGAAGAAGGGCTGTAGCCTGTGAACCCAAAAGAGTACAGAAGATGCAGGAGCCCAACTTTGCAGCTCATCAACCACCAGAAGGACCAAAGACAGGGAACACAAGCCGTAAGAGCCAGGAACTCGAGCTACCTATTGCACCATCATGATTCAGCATTATTGACTGATAAACTCCGCCCCTGACTTCTGGGCGCCTTGTACATTTAACCTTATATTAGCCAATACTGCATTATGATAATAATAACTTACCTTTCTATTCGTGCAATTACTTCCTGTCACTGTTGATTTGTTGCCCCCTTATTTGGGCATATTTTTTCTCCTGCTCTGTCTATAAAAGGCAGAGACTGTTCATTAATCTTTGTATTGTATTGGGATTCTGCTTGTGAGTGTACCAAGTAGCATTATACATTACCATTATTATACTTTGCTGGGTTGTGATTGTATAATAAACTATGATATACTCACTGAGTTGTGAGTTTGAGCCGTGGGCTCTGAATTCGATTGTGGAGTTGATATACTCCTCCGTTTGGAAGTTGACCCCTGGAGTGAGGTTTGTTGGTGGACATTTGGTCGGCCCCCCAAAATCCACTACGTCTTCTTGTGTACACCAGGTGTTGTAATTTTGTGTCTTTGGTATGTTGATTTAGACATGTGTTTGTATGATGATTTAGATTAGGGGTTTGTGTATGGTATAAAAATGAAGCGTATTATTGTATTATGTTCATTTGGTAGTGGTAATAGTGAGCGTAATAAAGTATATAATAATAGTGTAATAAGTGAATGCTAAAAACTATAGCATAGTAGGTTGAAAAGTGTAGTATGAAGACTATAAAAAAGTTTTTAATTTGTAAAATATTTAACGGTATTGCATGAAATATCGTCACATTCAGGATAAATGATGATGAGAAAATGTTTTTCCATTTTTCAGTTCAGTATCTTCTGATAAAGGCAGAGAAATTCCTGAAATATCTTCCAAATCGTTATAAATAAAAACTCAATAAACAGGAGGTGATAGAGTTTTAATTGCTACTGAATTGTTTTCGCATACGATGTATTGTTTTTCACACATGCAATCATTAGTTAAATGTATTTGGTAGAGTTGCTATCATCATTGAAGTTGTAGTTGTCGTCGTTGGAGTAGTAGTTGTCATTGTTGGAGTTGTTGTTGCCATCGTTTGAGTTGGAGTTGTTGTTGCCATCGTTTGAGTTGGAGTAGTTGTTGACATTGTCCAAGTAGCTGTTCTCGCAGTTGTAGGCAGTGAACCTTCCAAGTATAATCGGATGTAAGTTAAAGCTTCATCGGGTTTGCAAACAAAATGGTATTGATTCATCCTATAATTTCTGTCACAGTTTGTTCGTTGGCGGACAGGTTCTACAGAACATGTGAGTCTTTATATTTGAAATCTTAAAGTTTGACTTGAAATACGACTTACTACTTGAACATCTTTGTTGCCAACAATTCCATGGTGACAATCCGAAGCTCGTTGAGATAAAATGAATGGATGAGTCTCTGTTGCAAGGCAATATCTGAAAAGGATAGGGAACAATAAAAGATAGATCCGGTATTCCATTTTTTTAGAGAGCGAGTCTTTTTTACTCCGGTTCACCCTTTCATCATCTAGATTTAACTGTCTTAAACATCAGCTGTACTTGGTTAACATGTTACAATTGAAACTCAGTATACAGAATGTTAGGATCGCATCTGTTTTTGTTATCTCCTTGACACATGATGCTGATGATAATCTTGTTTTGAACAGTCTTTAGACTTTCAAAACTCAAAAGCGACAATTTCACACCTTTGACACAATTGACATCAACGATAATAGTAGTTGGTTCGATGTGGATTGAGCGATTGCATCTTGCACATGCGCAATCGAATGTCTCAAATTCTGTCAATGGACAAATCAGACTCGAGGTTTTGTAGTCAAATGCGCACAGTTCTCCATTTCAAATAGTTTTGCATTGCGGGTAAAACCTTCCGTATCATTTTTAACTCCCATCATACATTCCTCTTCATTTGGACTGTATTTTGTCGGAGTATTACAAGATGATTCATTTGTAGAGATTTGACTCTTGCAAATCCGAAAGGCATTTCTAGGACTGAAAAAACCGCAATACAAAAAGTCAGAGGGGTAGATTCTCATGCAGTTATTGCCATCTGCATCTGTATATCGTATACTCCTTTCGAAAGATGACAAAAATAAGACATCATCTCTTTTCATAACTTCATCAATACATTCATCAATGTTGTTAGGGTAAAATTTTCCGCTGGCATTAAGAAATGAAACCATCAATAACAAGATGATTGTGCGACTTATCATCAAAATGCTTTTGCTTTCAACGTTGGCAACTAGATGTTTTTACTCTTTGAAGGACTCGTCATTTGTTCGTAAACGACTATTGACTTATTCATCTCACTCAGTTGCTTTGAAGATGCGAGAAAATTGGTTCAAAGTGATTGCCAAAATGTAAGTACGGTTCCACTTGTGTCTGAGTCAAAAGAATATGTGAAGTTGGCCATTGAAATGAGGATAATCTTTTTAAAATCAAAATGTCCACCAAATCACCAAGCTCAGCATCTTCCAAACGCTACTTTACATCAATCAGTTTGATCGCTCTCTTGATAACCCCAAAATGTATTGTCTCGTCTTCTGGACAACAGACTCTTGGATCAAAGTTCCTATAGCAGTTTAAGCATTCAAAAGGATTTGCTCTTGAAATACAATTACAATGTAAAAATTTACTTTGCATCAATTTGCAAGCTAAATTGAGGTTTAACACGAAGTAAAATACTTCTTCGGTAATGAATTGAACAAAAAGAGGATCCGAGCGTTCCAAAGGAATGTGTTCAAAGTGGTTCTTGATAAAGTTGGGAACAAAATCAGCCAATGTAGCGATTGACATGAAGCCTCGAGTTATTCCACACATGTTTCTTGTACAGATCAGTAATGAATGAAGCGAGTTTTTTTGTTTTCCTTCTTTTATGAATCCTTGGACATGGTTGTTAAATCAGCAATGTTCACCAAGCTATTTGCGTTCTCATCATCATCATCATCATCATCATCATCATCATCATCATCATCATCATCATCATCATCATCATCATCATCATCATCATCATCATCATCATCATCATCATCATCATCATCATCATCATCATCATCATCATCATCATCATCATCATCATCATCATCATCATCATCAAGACTGCATGCATATGGATAACCTTCTGCTATTGCCAGTGATCTATTCTTTAAACATCGGTAAGACAGTTTGCATTGAGTTCTACTGTACAGGATTTTGGGTGTTTGTGGTAGTTATACACCTGTACAACTTCCCACAATTACAATGCAATTTCTGAGTGGCTTGTTTGGCCCTTTTTGTGAGTCAGTCGGTGCTATAGTGGTCGACTTGTCTATTCTGAATATTGTATAAGGCGAAATGCTTGGCACCGTACTTCGGCTAGCGAGAATACGCAGCAAAGGGTCGAAACGACCGATCACTTTCTACCAAAATTTCTCCTACACAGATAGCCGGTTAGTGCAAGTCGTAGTCTGTTATTTGTGCTCCTGCTTGTGCTATCCTCCTTAGTCAGTGTAGTTGTAAGCAACTTCTGAGAGTCAGGGAAACTCTGATTTTTTTGATCATGACAAACATTTAAATACAAGAGGTGAACAAAGAAATCGTGAGTCACGCCTTATTGATACCAAACAATATCGCACTACTATTTCGTGTGAACCAGATTAAATAAATAATTCTTAATTCCAAAATATATAATTGTTTTTCTTAAAAATATTTAGAATATATATATCGATAAAAATATACTTGTGTGAATGTACATGGGTTGCCTGGCGACAAATGTTTGTAATGGCGTCCCCTACACTAGATAGTAGGTAGGGATTTAAATGAGCGGGTAGTTTTTTAAAATAAAGGGATACTTTAAATCGTCATAAGAGAGATGCAAAAAAGCGTTTAGTGATTCATCATGCACCAACATTCCCATTTTGGCGTTTTTTAAAACTTGTCTTTTATCGATCCAGTCGATAGCATCTGTTAGTTCTGGTTTGGTAGGTGCAGTACCTTCTAACAATTCGGCACATCTGTCACAGTGCTACATTGTTCATCACTGTGTGAACAGTGACAGTTTAGTAGTGATAGATTTGTTGCTTGCTTGTATAAACTTCCTCCTAGTACGCAGGATACACATTCGTTCGCAAAATAAATCCTCAACAGTTCATCAGAGACTTCAGCCAAAAAAGTCTTGTCTCCTATAGCATTGGAAACTTCTTGGTGAGCAAAGTCTTCAACACGCAACATGTTTGCTGTTATTCCGATGAGCTACAAAACGCGAATGATGTGTTATCAAACAAAAATATGTTTTAATCTTTAAACTTTTCAATTATTTGCTGTTTTCTTTTTTTGAGGTCAAGTGTGATAAACATTGTGCTAACTCATGTAGATCTTCATAAATCCTTTAATCTCGACTTGACAATCATAGAATGGACAGTGCTTTAGTTCTGAGGAGCATTCGGTAATTTTTTTTTCCTTACACTCACTGCAGTAAATGAGATGTCCGCATGGAAGAAAGATATGATCAGCAGGTACTTTTTTATGTGACTCATACATGCACTGAAAATTTCTGGTTTGCCCCGAGCGTTCTTTATCTTTCTTCATCACATTAGTTGTTTCAACATCTAATAAAACTTTTCCATCATACACTCCTGATTTACTCTCATTCAAAACATATATTTCATCACCCTTCAATTTTGTTTCCGGATTCTCATCGGAAGTAGTCATATTTTTCAAAGTGTGTAAAGCTTCAATCATAAATCCTACTTGCTCAAAAGGCTTTTCATTCAAAATCAAGACTTTTTCTATATCGCTTCGACTATGCTTCAGTTTTTCGCAGATAAGTTTCATTGTCTCTTTGTCATCAGACTGCGCTATATGTTTATTTCTTCGTCGATGTGACTCAAGCTGTTGTTCCCAATTTTTTTATTTTTCCATTTGTTCGTAAACTTCTTCAACGTATTCTTCTCCCTTACTTGCAGGTAAGACGGAACAGTCTGGAAACCAGCGACAGTGTTCCTTTCATGGTATATCACCCTCCTTCCATTCTTTGAGCTCACCCGAGCAAAAGAAACATTTTACACTATTGCCAAAGCCAGTGTAGTAAAAACCTGCGCTGGAAAGGAGTTTCATCGAAACTTTACCCTTCCATTGCTTGAAACTTACTTCCCCCACCGATTCAGTAGCGAATCTGACTGCACCAGTCCGTTTAATCGAGTTGCCTAGAGGTAAAACTTTTACAGTCGAGCCCGCTGATCGTCTAGTTCTTTGTTCTTATATTGTATAACTTTTGACAATGGAGATGTTTTCCATCTCTTTCTGAGTTAGTTTCTTGGATCTGTACCCTCAATTGTGAGTGGAAAGTCCTCTAACAAAATGACGAAACCAAAAACTTTTAGCATGCTCTATTGTTGGATGCTCATCTTCACTCTTCCATTTTAGTAATATCCCTCTGCAGAAAGCGCACTGAACACTATTGTTTTTTTCGAGATTGTAAAATCCAGATATTGCCATGTTTTCATCTGAGTGTCTACCCACATGACTCCAATTTGCAACAAATGACTTTCTTCGATCATTCTCAAGCATCAAAGTCTCTCTTTTATAGAGAGAGAGCTCATTGTAAATGAACTTAATAAAGTCCTTTGGGGAAAGCTCCGCAATAGTTTTTTTTGTAATTTTAATGACAAAAGACTACAGTGATTATCCGGCAAAGCTGCAACAACATAAATCATCATTGCATTAGTGTTGGGGAAAACAACGAGTTGGTATCGAATAATATATCGCCTTTCCATCGAATAGGATTCCCAGTATTTTCAAAATCTTTGGACTTTGTTTTTCATCTTCTTTTTCATTATGGATGACATTCGCTGCACGCTTGTTGTTCGATGCACGACACACGGATTTTATACGATGTCGTCTTGTTACAGTCTAGAAAACAACAAGTAGCAACTTCTCAGTTATTGCTCAAAAAAGAAATTTTGTTGGAAATCGAACCTCTTCTCTCATCTTCGATAATTTTTGTTCTAAGATAAAAAAAAATAATGATATGAAGCAAAAATAAAAACTAAAAAAAGAGCTAAGTTTTTCGTTGTACATTTGAATAGATTACAATTAAAATGTTTGTAAAGACTTACGTTGTAAATGAAGACTTTTCTTTTGATTTAGATGAATGTTGAGTATAGTTGTTTGAATGTAACCTGATTCCCACTGATTCCTGGGGAAGAAGTTAGTTATCATAAAAATTCTAAGATAATAGGAATAAAAATAAAGCTTGTTGCTAAAGTTTGTACCTGTGATTTATGACTACATAAATAATATCTATTACCAGAGTTTAAACAAATAGTTTTAAAACTTACATTACACCGCACTATTGATAATCGTTGAATAAGCAAAGATTGATTCGTTTTTGATAATAAAGATAACAAATCTTTGGAACTGTAAAATAAACAAATATATTTTATTAAAGCTAAACAAGGTGGGCAAATACAGGAGATGAAAAGTATTTAGAGATCAAGCGTTATCTCTTTATTTGAAAGATAATTTTTGTCAACTACTAAAACTATGCAAGGAGATTTCTGGCGTTAATTTTTGAGTAATAAATTTTCTATTTGCTCAAATTTGATAGTGGTCTGCTTTCATATTTTTTGCATATCAAACTGTTTTGTGCTTTCTGACCACAAAGTTACTGTTGAGAACCAAATAAAATATTGCGTTTATTAACTTTATTTTTTTCTGACATTCTCAATGATAGAAAATGCTAGTTTTTGGCCTCTAGAACTAGGAGATGTTGGTGGAATTTATTTTTGACCAAGGCCCTCAAATTGAACAAGGATCTTAGCTTAAGAGATCTATTCTTGCAATTTCCGTACCAGGATGCTCTGAATTAAGCATATTTGATCTGACACAGATTCTGCATAAATTAATCAAATCCTTCTAGTGGTTGACGGCTGTTGCAAATGTATTTAAAAAGACATTGTTTTGTCAAACAAGGAGTCAAATTGCCGAAAAGGTCGGTAGTAGTTTTGTAAATAAAGTTTACTTCAGTATAAAGATTGTACCTCACTGCAGTGCTTTAAAACAGTACAATTTGTTATACAAGTTTTTTTGTTGCATACGATAATTCTCACTTTACCATAAAAAACAAATTTATGCAATCACTACATCAGTGCTTTATATGTTTGGTTCAAGCAGAACTGTTCAAAATGTCATGTAGTAAAATCAGCGTTAATTGAAAATAGACAGAAGTTTTACTGCACAGCACAGGAGGTCGTTCAACCAAAGCCAGTGGTATGTTTTCTGCCTGTTTCCAAAATAGGTGTATTCAAGGGCTAGATTGATCCATATAGTAAATTAAATAAATAACATTTTTCGCAATTCGTTTAATGCAAAGGGGTCAATGGCAATGTTTTAAGTGAATCGCAAAAAACTATGCCCATGGAAAAAATAAAATAACTTGTGATGCATTTTCATAGGCACCGAACACAACTTATCCATTGCATAAAAATGATACACACATATGAGGGTGACGTTTATTTCAAAAAGCTTCATTCCCGGTATTATTATTTTATCATCATTTATCAATAATATAATCTATATATGTTGCTTATTGTTATTAGTTATTCTGATTACAATGTTCAATAATGATACATTGTAAATAAAGTGATCATAGTAATAAAAAGCAGAGCCATTTTGTTGATGCAATAAAGATAAATGTTATTGTGATAATAATTAAGAATGAGTTCCTTCGAAATAAATTTTTCCTCATCTCTTTAATCACTATTACTATAGATATTTGTATTGTAAAGGATCTTACGGTGTTTTTACTGAATTACTACCAGAGAGGAAATACCGACTATAGCCGACAACAACGAGCTTGTTTTACTATAGGCAACCTATCAACATAGTGTGACAGCTGTGCAGGCTGTACGGGGTTGAGTGGAATCAACTCCTCTTGAAATAGCACCCTCAAGTCAAGAGTTGGCTTCTCTTTTTGCTGGATATGTACCAAGTTACACAGGGTTCTGCTTGATCCAGGAGAACTCAGGCAAGTTAGCAGGGCAACCTGCCACACTAAATCTGAATATTTTCCAAGCATCAATAACTTTTTTGTGCAAACTCCAAAACGACTCTGCCTCTCTGGGCTGATATCAGCGCAATTAAAGTAAAACATGTAAATAAAGTGGTTGAAATTTAACACGTATAACTGGCTACGAAAAGTCAGTCCATACTGATACAAATTAAATTGCAACACACGTGAGTGAGCAGGCACATTATAAAGATAATCAATTGCACACACAAACAAGCTGGCACATTAATAGTTTAAGTTAGTCATCCACCAATATTTGAATAGTTCTGTCATACAGTGCAGCTGCTAGTAGTAGAGCAGGAATCCCCTTGTCCAGCTTCTTCCCTACAGCCCGGATTTTTCTATGTAAAGATTTTTTCGAGCGGATGGTGATTGGTTTAAAAGTTCTTGGAACCTGATTGGTTGTTGACTAGTCCTAAATACAAAACATAAAACAATTGGAAATTAAAAATTATTTACAATGATTGATTAATGTGATTATTATATTATAAAATGATAAATTACTATAATTGTTATAAGAAAAATATTGACCAATCAACATACATATTGCGTGTACGAAAAACTCTTTATATAGAAGAATCCCTACAACTATCAACAGGCTTGTCCAGACAAGCATGCTAAAGCATTCATGACTCACTTCGCATGCATTCAAAAGTATATCAAGTTTTATTGATGCTCGCAGCAAACAAGCACCACTTGCAGGCTACTAGCTCAATGGCAACTCCATGTAAAATCTTCCACAGTATTCTTATTGGTCTAATTGTTTCCTGATTATGTATTGTTTTATCTTTTATGCAAATAACTTCTTGCCAGCCTGCTTATATAAGGCTGAACCTCTAGTAATTCAATAAATTCTTTCATATACTGCCAACCAGCCTAGCGGATTGCCACCCTCGGACTTGGTAGTATTGAACAAAGCCAATTCTCAAGCTGACACTTTGTGTAGTTCACCTTAGCCGTGGGCTCTGGGCTTGCCAACTGATCCGACAATCACTGATCACTAGCTGTCAAACCATCACAGTGTCTCCTCTGGAGAAAGGTAAAGTATAATACTCAAGCTTAGTGGAATTCCATGGAAAGTAGACTGAAATCCATTACACTCTGTTACCAGCTATACTTTATCATAATTGGCACCTTAATAATTTAAAACTGCCATTAAAGTGTTAATAATTGTATATTGTGGTAGATTTAGGTGTAAGTTGCTAGTAAACGGGTCGTTTACTATTCACCCTTGGCAAACAATGCACTAGACTTTAGCCTACAGCGTTCGGTCAACTGCTGTTTAGGTGAAAAGTCATACTGTGCCGGTGGCATAGTGTGCAGGGCCGGTAGTGACCCCTTACCGAGCCGAGATTGCTATACTGGGCCGGCACACGATGGCCAACATTGCAGAGGAACCTCAAAACTATCTAAGAACTTAGTCAAGGCCAGGAACCAAAAGGACCCTTCCTCGGATTACCGAACCAGTGGACCATACTCTAACTATAGCCTGGGAGCCCTAGAGGACCTCTGATTGGACCATGGAGATAAGACTCCGCCCTTAGCCACTTGGCGCCTTTATTATTTAACCTATTTGCATTACCTGATTGGATACCTATTTATATACTTGATTGCATTGGCTGAATCACTTCCTGTACTGTTCGTCTTATATGATTTATGTTAATGATTTCCTGTGAGTCCTATAAGAGGAAAGAATTTTCATATACTCTTTGCATTCATTCTCATGTCTTGCCACAAATACCCTAGAGGAATAATTACCCTTTAGGAATTTGTCTTATGAGAATATAGCTATTCTACAAGCACTACTCTGTATTGTTTGTGTGAGCCATGGGCTCTTGCTATACCGGATAATTCTGTTGCCTGTTAGCACAGTTGTCACTGTCGAGCAGTACAGTGTCCCCTCTGGAGAGAGGTATAATACTTGAGCTTAGTGGATGTCCGTGGTTACCAGACCGGAATTCATTACAATATTATGATTAAAAATGACTAGTTATATATCATAAATAAGATATCATCATTTTCTTGAAAAAATTTTGAGCAAAATATCAAGTCGTAGTAGCCTAGCGATATAACAAAAAAACTATGTTAACTAGCTGTTTAAGGTTAAGCAATCACAAATGAGAATTTCATGGAGGTGTTGGGAGGGTCAGAAGAGAGATTTAATGTTTTTAAATGCACACGGCCAGTAAACTTGCGACAAATCTTCTCGAAAACCGCCCCTGTCCTGATTTACTATTTAGTTCCAACAAAAACAAAAGGAAGGTAAAAAGCCATACATTTGCATCAGCCTTAAACGTGCAAACGCACTAGAACAATTTGCAGACCAAATCAAGTGCAGTTGTACAACAGCTTCATCTACATGCAACGTTTTTAATCTTTCTAGTTTGAACCAAAATTGTTTGCAATTAAACATTACTCAAACTTCCCAACAAGCTTTTCCGTTCAACACAACAAATGATGAGGCAGAGAGGCAAGTTGACAATTATGCATTGTTTATAACCATTTCTGGTTTTAGCCTGTTTATTTAGAATATTAAATGATAACTAGTCAGAAGTAGAAAACTACCACGAATCCAGATAGTGAAAAGCAAAATCTAGCAACCATTGCAGTTAGGAACTAAAACTATCTAGACGTGGTATATTGATAACAATCATTATTGATTTTCTTAATATTATGATTATTTGTTGACACTATGATAAGTTATATTGTAATTTTTCTAGACGCCTAGACAACCACAATAGCAAACTTTGGCTTAAATCTTGCAGGATTTTTAATGTCGATCACATAATGTCAATATGCACTCCTCTATGCAATGAATGTACAACAATTTCACCACTGCAAGTACTTTATAAATCTGTGACGAAGGTCTGGAAAGTCTTGTAGTTGTTGGTTATAACATTCCACAAACTTTTGATGTTGTTCTTTAGTGAAATGATTTCTCCAATCACCAACTATTCCTGTAATAGACCGAGGAGATATAACACCTAGACCGATAAGTAGATTGTGGTTATGATATAAGAGACCATGCAGTATTGGTGAAGCTTCAACACATCCCAACATATCCTTTTACCTTTTCTATACATGGTGTACCCATGCGAGAAGAAGTTTCGCAATATTTGGGCTTCCTTTTCTTGTTTTCCTTCTTTCATAACCTCAAACTCTGTTTGAGCTATAATTTCTTGCAGCAATTCTTGGTCTATCTGCACATCAATAAACTCTGCGATTTCACGGATAAATTTATCTGGATTCTGTAAGGAAGCGAAGCAAAAAGACATTTATTGAAATTGACTTCGACGTCCAATATGATAAGTTCACGAGGATAAACTTTTGAATTCAGGTAATTCTTGCGCCATCAACAATTTTATGGTAATGATCGAGAGTGAGTTCAGACATCATATACAAAGTTTCACGGATGGTAGTTATACTTTGTGCGGTGTAATAAGTCTATCGCAATGTAGTTATTAACTGCATAGATAGAAAACAAATTCACACAGCATGCAAGTACTTTGAAAATAATACAGTTTTTCTGATGACAAAATTCGCAGAAATATTTTACTTGAGTGTTTCTTCTCTTCAAATCTCATTGAAGTTTATGTAATGGCTTGTTTGTGCTAAAGATCTTTAAATATTTGTTCTGGATAACTTCTATAACTTTCAGTTTTTGATATTGGTTTGCAGAAAAAGTAGATGAGAAGTTTCACCCCCAATAAGTTTCTGGTACAAATCTACTCACTTCCTTCAGTTCCTCATAGAACACAGGTAAATAGTTCAGGTTCTTGCTACAGTGAGTCCACCATTCACATGTATAGTCAAACCAGGTGCCATTGACCACTGAAATATAAGAGTATAGTGTTCACTTATGCAGAGCTGTACAGTCTACATATAATATATAAGAAATATAGATGACAGATTGTTGTTGATGCAATTGCCATTGCCACACCCCCTCCACAAATTACTGATTAGATTACACTCATAAATTGTAGCTAAGTGTGAAAGCTTTGTGCTCAGAAGCTTTTTATGACTTGAATGAGATTTTTCAAAACGCAATTACAGCACTCCAAATACACTTTGGAGTTGCCTTCACTTTTGTTTTCAAAACCTTTTTCAACTTTCAAAACAAATTTTTGCTCAGATTAAACTTCAACCATTTATTACCACCCAGATATTAAAGATTATGAGTGGTAATAATGGTGCAGATCTCTGTCATGGAGTCTAAGGATTAAAAGGTTCTCCTGGTTCCAGGTATTTGAAGTACGCTCCTGTTCCCGTGCGAATCTGTGAGGTACCTTTTTGTGTGCACCAGTGGTTTAGAATTTAGTTATGTAGGGGGTTTATATTGCGATTTTTTATGTTGTTAGATTATGAGTTTGATTGGTTTGGGAGGTCATGGAGTCTAAGGAAGTTCTCCTGGTTCCAGGTGTACTTGAAGTACGCCCTGGTTCCTGTGAACCCAGTGAGGTGCCTTTTTGTGTGCACCAGCTGTTTGAATGGGTGTAATTACGATGGTTTGTATGTTATGTGTATTTGTTGGATGTTTTGTAAAGTCTCCTGGTGCATTGTTTGGGTGCCTGGTGCCTGAGGTGCCTTTTTGTGTGCACCAGGTGTTTTGTAATTAGTTGTGTTGGGTGAGGTAGCTTTTTGTGTGTTTTTGTGTGCACCGGGTGTTTTAATTTATTGTGTTGTGTTTAGTTGGGCGGGGGGTTTATATTGCGATTTTTTATGTCGATTGGTTGGTTTGTGTGGGTTTATACTGAGTTTTGTATTGTGATTTTGATTGTTGTGTTAACGTTGTTATATTGGTATAATTTTATTATAAGAAAATTTAAGCTGTTTTCTTCATACATAACTGTGGTGTTCATAGATAGCTTATTTATTGAAGGGGTATTGAATAGTTCTATTAGAATGTTGAAAGAATATACGTATTTTTCTCATAAAGATAAAAAAGCTCGAATAAAGAACTAAGTGTAAATAGTATAAATAGTATTATGGTTTGTGTTTTGTATAATTTTGTACTCCGTGATGAGCCCTTGGTCTTGTAGTTCTCCTTAGTAGTAATATATGAGCAGATCTCCCTACCAAGTGTTTTTTTGTGGGGTCATAATCTGGGGTGATGCAATGGGTTACGACGTTGAATGAATACGCCGAGTTTATATTGTATTTTATTTGAGGGGTACTTGAGTGGCATTTGGGTGGCATTTAAGTGGCATTTGAGTTTTGATTATTTTTTTTACTTAATTTGAACTTGTATGGTATATAGATTTTGAATGTATGGCATTTAAGTTATGATAATTTTTTACATAATTGTATACATAATTATAACTCATAGGGTATCTAGATTTTGAATGTAAGGCGTTTAAGGTTTGATAATTTTTTGTAATTCCGACTCATATGATATCTTGAGAGAGAGGAGAGAGAGGAGATATATCTACATTGAATAAATACAGTGATTAAAAATGAAACAATATGTGAATATATACATTTATTGTGTAATAAGTAGGGAAAATCTCTCCATATAATATAGCTAGAGTCAGTAAATACTAAGTAGCTGAAGTTTTTAGCTATTTCAACTGGATAAAAAAGTACAGTCACTCGTATAATGCTTGGGATAGGAAGATTTTCAAATGTTTCGCAAACCGGAACTTTTGGTGAGTTAATCACTTGAGAACCTTTAGACTTTTCTATGAATCAATATATGATTATATACACTTATTGTATAATAAGTAGGGAAAATCTCTCCATATAATATAGTTAGAGTCAGTAAATAGTAAGTAATACAAAACAGTACAACTTGTAATGTCAATCAATACACAGGCTTTTTTTATACATTCATTATCCGCTTGAGACTACCTGTTGTCAGCATTTGATATTGAGTTTACATACCATCAACAACAAGCTGTTCATCAAAATCTTGTAATTCGTTTTCTAGGAATTCCTTAAGAACTTCATCCTCATTATTCGTTTTTGTTAGCACCTCATTGGAATTTGTTTGTGTACAATATTGTTCCCAATCAATAGTGTTGGTTGAAGAAATGAAGACAACATTGTGGTATGGAATAGGATTTCCATTCTTACTCTGTTTTTTTCCTTTGTAAATCATCACACCAGGTGCACATCTTTTAACTTCCTCGTTGTATCTGATTGGTAGTAAAAGCGTTCTCGTCTCTCTTTTTCCATTCTTTTCAGCGACATAGCGAATGCAATTTACAATGGATTCTTCTCCATTGAATCGGAAAGGAATGAATCTTTCTACAACTTCGATGTAAGCAAAAATGGAACAATCTTTGAAATTGCTGAGATACTCGATGTCGTAAGCGAGTTTGAGTCCTTCTTCACTCATTTTTCTCAGTTTTTCAGCTTCAGCAGTAGCTTCCATTGTGGTTAAGCGTTTTGTGCTGATACGTTTGACATTGTAGTAAGTAGTCTCTGGTTTTTTTGAGTTTTCCATCTCACCCAAGTACAAAATGTTGAAAGGCAATGGATAGTTATCAACATTGAAGCTTTCAACTACTCTACTTGGGCAAACAGCTTTCTGAAATATCGCTCCAGTTGAATTATCAAGATAAGTGAGAATGTAGTAATTTCCGTATGCACCTGTACTCTGTTCAATAGAAACGATTTGCAAAACTGATGGAACAGGAAGTGATGCTAGTGTAAGAAACCCTCCAATCTTTTTCAAATCACATGCCTTCCATTTTTGGAGAGATTTGGCCATCTTGAGAGCTCTGTCAGCATCAGTGAGCAATTCTATTTGCTCCATATTTTTTGATGTTGTGGGTAAAACCAGTTTTGGAAGAGCTCGTCTCTTTATTGTTGCTTCTTTTGTGACAGAGTTAGAGTTTTTTCTTTTGGAGGGTGTTTTGAGTGTTTTTTGTTTGTTTTCGATTGGTTTTAAATCCATGTAAGAAGCAGAAAAATCCTCCATAGTATTCTAAAAAAGAAAAAAATAATATATAATTCAGCTTTTCATGTGGAACTAAAAGATTATTTATTTCATACTTTACATTATAGCTAAACTAATTTTGATCTTTGCTAGGTAGGGAATAATAAATTTTTTAAATTTTACCTTTTATAAAGAGAAAGCTTCTAGTAGTTGCAATGGAAAGTGTAGTAGATGTTACTTCTCCGCTCACTGTTGTAGAACTGGATGCTTTCTGTGTGAAAACAGTGGCTCTTAAATAGCTAAAGTTGCACTGGTTGAACTCTATGAATACCAACCTTCTTTATAATATAACTATGAATCAGAATTTTGTCCACGCAAAAACCAATGCTTTCGCGGGAATAAACAATTTATTTTCACGCGAATGGAAACCGTTGCTTTCACGGGAATGAAAATTTTATTTTCATGCAAATGGAAACCGTTGCTTTCGCGGGAATAAAACATTTAATTTCACGCGAAAACAAACCAATGCTTTCGCGGGAATAAATACTTTGTTTTCACGCGAATGGAGACCGTTGTTTTCGCGGGAATAAATAATTTATTTTCACGCGAATAAAAACTGTTGCTTTCGCGGGAATACAAATTTTATTTTCACACGGATACAAACCAATGCTTTCGCGGGAATAAATACTTTATTTTCACGCGAATGGAAACCGTTGCTTTCGCGGGAATAAATAATTTATTTTCACGCGAATAGAAACTGTTGCTTTTGCGGGAATACAAATTTTATTTTCACTCGAAGGGAAACCGTTGTTTTCGCGGGAAAAAATAATTTATTTTCACGCGAATAGAAACTGTTGCTTTCGCGGGAATACAAATTTTATTTTCACACGGATACAAACCAATGCTTTCGCGGGAATAAATACTTTATTTTCACGCGAATGGAAATTGTTGCTTTCGCGAGAATAAATAATTTATTTTCACGCGAATAGAAACTGTTGCTTTCGCGGAAATACAAATTTTATTTTCACTCGAAGGGAAACCGTTGTTTTCGCGGGAATAAATACTTTATTTTCACGCGAATAGAAACTGTTACTTTCGCGGGAATACAAATTTTATTTTCACTCGAAGGGAAACCGTTGTTTTCGCGGGAATAAATAATTTATTTTCATGCGAATAGAAACTGTTGCTTTCGCGGGAATACAAATTTTATTTTCACGCGGATACAAACCAATGCTTTCGCGGGAATAAATAATTTATTTTCACGCGAATGGAAACCATTGCTTTCGCGGGAATAAATATTTTATTTTCACGCGAATGGAAACCATTGCTTTTGCGGGAGGACAAATTTTATTTTCACGCGAATACAAACAATTGCTTTCGCGTGAAAATAAAATATTTATTCCCGCGAAAGCAACGGTTTCCATTCGCGTGAAAATAAATTATTTATTCCCGCGAAAACATTGGTTTGTATCCGCGTGAAAATAAAATTTGTATTCCCGCGAAAGCAACAGTTTCTATTCGCGTGAAAATAAATTATTTATTCCCGCAAAAACAATGGTTTCCCTTCGACTGAAAATAAAATTTGTATTCCCGCGAAAGCAACAGTTTTTATTCGCGTGAAAATAAATTATTTATTCCCGCGAAAACAACGGTTTCCCTTCGAGTGAAAATAAAATTTGTATTCCCGCGAAAGCAACAGTTTCTATTCGCGTGAAAATAAATTATTTATTCCCACGAAAGCATTGGTTTGTCTCCCGTGAAAATAAAATTTGTATTCCCGCGAAAGTAACAGTTTCTATTCGCGTGAAAATAAATTATTTATTTCCGCGAAAACAACGGTTTCCCTTTGAGTGATAATAAAATTTGTATTCCCGCGAAAGCAACAGTTTCTATTCGCGTGAAAATAAATTATTTATTCCCGCGAAAACAACGGTTTCCATTCGCGTGAAAACAAAGTATTTATTCCCGCGAAAACAACGGTTTCCATTCGCGTGAAAACAAAGTATTTATTCCCGCAAAAACAACAGTTTCCATTCGCGTGAAAATAAATTATTTATTCCCGCGAAAGCAACGGTTTCCATTCCCGCAAAAATAAAATATTTATTCCCGCGAAAGCAACGGTTTCCATTCGAGTGAAAATAAATTATTTATTCCCGCGAAAGCATTGGTTTTCGCGTGGACAAAATGCTGATTCATAGGATTTAATCAGTGCAACTTTACCTATTTAAGAGCCACTGTTTTCAAACAGAAAGCATCCAGTTCTACAACAGTGATCGGAGGAGCAACATCCACTACTACATCCACTGACTATTAAAAGTTTTTCTGTGTGAATTTGAAAATTTTCATTGAACTTAAGACTTAATTATCTGACTTAATTATCTCACTTAATTTTTTGTTTATTTAAAAAGTAATGCTTTCACACAATAAATCACTCGTTCTAACAACAGTAACTGAAGCCTCAACATCTACTATATAATATACCAACTGACTACTAGGAGTTTTATTCACAAGGTAAAATTTATTAGCTGAGACATTTAACTTACCTTTTTATGTGCTATTGTCACTTCTATTAAAAAGTAATGATTTTATTGTTATTATAGTGCTATGGAAACAGAAGAGGATGATACTGATGTAGACATACATAAGGAATGGGAATGGCTCATGAAAAATCAAAATGATATCAGTTTTTCAAACGCTGATAATGAATACACGAATGATGAATGCAATGCTGAATATGAAATGGAAATGGAGATGGAACTTGAAAATGCTTTTCAAGACAAACCTTCGACTTTTCAAGTTTCAGCAACTACTGAAAATACAATAGCCTTTGATAAGCAGTAAGTTTTTCAAATCATGAACTAATAATGTTAGTAGAATAATTTTTTTTGCTGTTTTTTTATAGCCATCTCAAGAATCAGCAAAAATAATGCGTTATCTCTTTATTGTAGACAGGACTCAGAATATCAGAGAATTAATGTAAAAGAGGGAGTTGAGAATTCATCTCATAGTACACAGTAAGTTTTTAAAAACCTAACTAATAATAATGTTTGAGCCTTTTTTTCCTAATTCCATTTTAAAAATTAATTGATAATGGTGTTTAAGTCATTTTTTCTTCTGTTACATTTCATACAAAATGTATGTGAATGTTTTATAGAACAACTATTATGTGTTAACATTTCTATTGTAGACAAAGTTTAAATTATCGGGAGGAGAATGTAGAAGAAAAAAACCCTGAAATTTCCCCTAATTGGAAATGGTTAGAAGAAAATCTCATTTGTTTTCGTTTACCCGATGAAACAATCAATCAAATAGAATTTGGTGCTGAGCCTTCACCACCAAAGACTAGCATAATAGCTCAAGATATAGAGCCGATTGTGGAGGAGATAGTTGAAGAAAATGAGAATGATCCAATGATAGAAAATGAAGAAGAAGAAGAAGAAGAAGAGGAAGAAGAGGAAGAAGCACAAGAGGAAGAACAAGAAGAAGAAGAAATGGAAGATTTAAATTTTGAAAGACCTACCCGAGTATCAACCCTAGGTATTGTTGATGATAGCACAGCTCCAACTTTTCAAGATGAAGAATGGGATGATTTGATAGCTAGATATTGGGGAGCTATGAAAACAAAACATAGAGCTGGAAAAGTCATAGAACTTTTAAATGTAAGACTTTGGGATGGGATTCCAAGAGACCAAGCTGATACCTACCAAAATGACTATCATGATTCAAGAGTGTTAGAATTGCTAAAAAAAGTTTGGAGACAATTGAGCTCGAGAGCAAAAGTCAACTGTAACGTAGGTTGTATACTAGAAAATAAAAATGATGGTGAACTCCGATACTTTCACTCATCATCAAACAATGCTACCGTATATCCAAAAGCTAAACTGATTGAAACTGAAGGAGATCTTGATGACTTTTTTGTTGATGTTATGGAGACTGATCATCGTACAAATAGCTTGAGACGGAGACCAAATACGACTTGGAGATTGATGTTAATCACAAACATTTCGTTTTATTACTACAAACTACTCGGAATGGGAAAAGTTGGATCACCACCAGAGCATTTACCCTCTCACCTCATTAACAACAGACACATACGAACCATGTTAAAAAACACAAAAGGAATACGAATTACCGACAATCTTTGTTTTTATAGATGTCTAGCATTACACAAAGAACTACAAAAAAACGGTGGAATTGCAAAAGATCCGATAATTAAGGAGGTGAAGGAGTACCAACAACAATATCATAGTTTCATCTATGGTGATAGTGCTAAAAGTTGTGATGGGAAAGGAGTAACAGAAGCTGATTTATTGCTTTTGGAGCGAGCATTTCAACTGAAGATAACAGTGTTTTCTTTAAATGATGATATGACTTCAACAGTTATTTGGAATTCAAACTCCAGTTATAAGCAGAATCTATATTTGGATCTTTATATCAATCACTTCAGTCTTATTACAAACTTGGAAGGGTATGTCAGAGCCTACAGATGTCCAACCTGTTCTACTTGTTATGACAGATTGGGGAATCTGAAAAGACACAGATGTTCAATCTCAGAGGCAACAACTATGCAGTTTTCTGGAGGACAATACAGTCCTACTGCTACAATATTCGACAAACTGAAGGTTCAATTCGGGATAGATATCGGGTCAGATGATTCCTTGAGGTACTATTTATTTTTTGCAACATTCGACATAGAGTGTTTGTTACCTAATTGCGAAAAAGATCGAGATACAGACACAACCATTTACACAAATGAGCATAAACTTTTAAGTATTTCAATTTGTTCAAACGTACCAGGCTTCAACAACCCATGTTGTATTGTCAATAAAGGGGATGATGATGAATGCGTTGGAAAGTTCATTGAATACTTGGAAGATATTAGTGAAGAATTGGAAAAACAATTTTCGCAAATCATAAAACAGATAGAAGGTTAATTACAACGACTGGAAGAAGCTGAAGAAAAGTTTCGTAGTGATTTTGAAAAAAATCGTTTCAGACGGAGAACAGGAGCTGAAAAAGTTCTGGATGATTTGTAGAGCTATATGAAAAAACTCCCTATTCTAGGTTTCAATTCACAGACTTATGATGTCAATGTGATGAAAGGAAAACTGCTTCAAAAATTGAAAGATGTCTCCGACACAGATTTTGATTTTGTTATAAAAAAAGGAACCAAGATGCCTGTTATCGGAATAGGATCTTTTTTGTTTTTAGATTGTACAAACTTCATCGCTCCTGGATATAGCTATGAAATGTATCTCAAAGCATACAAATGTGAAGCCGGAAAAGGATTTTTTCCTTATGAATGGATGAAAGACTTGGAACAACTTAATCAAGAACATCTACCTCCAAGAGAAGCTTTTTACAGTTCTTTAAAACAAAAGAACATCAGTGAAGAAGAGTACATAATTTGTCAAGAAGCATGGAAAGATAACGACATGAAGACAATCAGGGATTTTTTAAAATGGTACAACAACTTGGATGTAAAACCATTTGTTCAAGCGTTGGAAAGACAAAGATCGATCTACAGAGAGCATGGGATTGATATGTTAAAAGATGGTATATCTTTACCAGGATTAGCGATTCGATGGATGTTTAACAAAGCTCCTCAACCACCCCCTCCATACCTCTCTACATACTTGGATTTTGATGAACTTGGTAACTCGTTTCGTCAGACTCTCCCAATTTGTCTGATTGAAAACTGCAATGCAGAACTTTATCCTCTAATAAAGAAAAACATAGTTGGTGGGCCAAGTCTAGTGATGCATAGATATCACGAAAAAGGTATAACTAAAATTAGAGAACATTGGTTGGGAAAAGAAGCAAAGGTTTGTGATAGAATCTATAGAGTTGATGCAAATGCGCTTTATTTATGGTGTATGATGCAATCAATGCCTACTGGCTATCCTCAAAGAAGAAAAATCGAAAACTCCTTTGTCGCTGAACCAGTAAAATTTAGCAAGGTAGCTCATAGCTGGTTACAGTTCCAAATGTTCTAAAAAAAAAATCAATATCAGACATCAGCTCAATGGAGGAGAAGTTACTCTTGGACAGCGAGGATTACCAGTTGATGGATTCTGTTTTGAAAATCGTCATGTCTTTCAATTCCACGGATGTTTTTGGCATGGACACGACTGCTCTTATAACAACGCTAAAGAGCAAGAGCTTCAAACTAGTGGAAGAAAATCAAAAGCAAATCTGTTTAAAACTACGATGGAAAATGAAGAATATCTTCGAGCATTAGGTTACACTGTAATCTCGATTTGGAAGTGTGACTGGATGAAGCGTGTAAAAACTCATACAAATTTACAAAAATTTGTCAACACGTTTTACAATTCTTTCTACCCTAAAATACTTGAAAAAAAGCTGAATCAAGAAGAAGTGTTGGAGAGAGTTCAATCAGAGGAATTCTTCGGATTTGTTGAATGTGACATCGCAGTTCCTGAGGAAGAGGAAGAAAAGTTCTCCGAAATGCCTCCGATTTTTAAAAATACGATGTTAACCAGAGAACACTTGAGCGATGAAATGAAAGTCTTTGCTGAAGCCGAAGGTTTTTTAAAGACTCCTCAACGCTCATTAGTTGGAAGTATGTACGGAGATAAAATATTGCTAATGAGTCCTTTGTTGAAATGGTACTTGAAACAAGGATTGAAAGTCACCAAAGTTTATCAGCTAATAGAATATATTCCTAGAAAAGCTTTTGAAGCTTTTGGAACATCGGTTTCAGACGCTAGGAAAATGGGAGATGCAGACCCTAGTCAAGAATTTCTCGCTACTACTAGCAAGTTGGTAGGAAATGCTGCTTATGGAAAAACAATCACTGATAAAGAAAAACATACCACCATCAAGTTCATCGAAGGCGCCAGAAAAGCTTCATTTCGTATCAGAGGAAACAAATTTATCTCCATGGAAGAGATAGCGGATGATTTTTATGAAATCGTAACCTGTAAACAAGTAGTAAGTTTTAAAACAATTATTTTGCAATTCAAAATTTATATTCCACAAGTTTACTTTGCTAATCAGTATCACCATCATTTCAGCTAACTATGAATGTTCCAGTACACTTGGGCTTCTCCGTGCTACAGTATGCTAAACTGAGAATGCTACAGTTTTACTACGACTTTATGGGTAAGTAAGTAAAACCTAATTCCCTACTATTATTATGTATAAGTATGTAAAATTTCCAAATAATCGAAACAATCTTTTTATTTATAGATATATTGACAGAAGTGATTTCCAATATGTTGAAATAGATACAGATAGCGCATACATGGCATTGAGCGGAACATTAGAAACACTGGTAAAACCAAGTATGAAAAAATAGTTTTACAATGAATATGGTGATTGGTTTCCACGACCATACTGTGACAAACATAGGGATGAATTTTTAAGAATCAAAACAATGGGTTTAGAATGGAGCATGCAAGAATGTTGTGAAAAAGTACTAAAACATGGAAAAAGAACACCTGGATTGTTTAAAGAGGAATTTACCGGAGATGGAATTGTTGCTCTTAACTCTAAATCCTATTATTGCTGGGGAGAAAAAGGAAACAAGTTTAGCTCAAAAGGTTTGAACAAACGAATTAATCAATTGAACAAAGAGAGTTATCTAAATGTATTGAACACAAAAAAGTCGTTTATGGGTAAACATCGAGGATTTGTAGTAAAGGATAAAAAAATGTTGACATACAAGCAAATAAAGCGAGGACTCACATATTTTTATGCTAAAAGACGAGTGTGTTCTGATGGAGTATCTACCGAACCTACTTTAGCTTAAATAAAAACCTTCATAATAGTCTTCTTTTTAGAATAGTTACTATAACTATATATATGTAATACAAGAAATCATTCATCGTATATATATATATATATAGACTTGATCTCAAAATGCTGATGATATGTAGTCTCAAGTGAATAAATGAACGTTATAGTACTTTGTACTACATAAAATTTACAGTAAATTTTAATAGATATAATGTTTTCTATTACAATTATTTCCCAAATACTGTAAATTTTAACCATATAAAAGCTAATTTGAGGATTTTTTAAGATGCGATGTAAAGAAAAAGACTTTGCATTGATTATCATTACAAAAGCTAGTGCTTTGTATTACTTAGTCTTTACTGACACTAGCTATATTATATGGGAAGGTTTACCCCTGCTTATTATGTAATAAATGTATATAATTATATATTGATTCATTTTTAATCAATGTATTTATTCAAGCTAGATATAACTCCTCTCTCCTCTCTCTCAAAATGCTATATGAGTTCGAATTATGTAAAAAATTATCATAACTTAAATGCCATACATTCAAAATCTATATACCATATAAGTTCAAATTAAGTAAAAAAAATAATCAAAACTCAAATGCCACTTAAATGCCACTCAAATGCCCCTCAAATGAGATACAATATAAACTCGGCGAATTCATTCAACGCCGTAACCCATTGCATCACCCCAGATTATGACCCCACAAAAAAACACTTGGTAGGGAGATCTGCTCATATATTACTACTCTCCTTCTTCGACAAAGCTTTTTGCGCCGTTCAATAGAAATAGGTGCGTTTAGCCGTTTTAGTTGACGTTATTGCTGTAATTGAGAACAAATTTTCTGAATCTTCGTTGTAGTATCATTCTTTAACAGCTTTAGTGTTAAAAGAGTCTCATATCGAAAACTCTTTAGCTGTTGTAGCCTGTTTTTGTTGATGATGCTAACATTGTTTGCAAAGATCTGTACTGTTCCTTCAATTTTTTATTACATATGTTTTGTAGAAGTAACAAGCCGTCTTTGTTCAGAGGTTTAGGTTCAGTTTGTGCTTATTTGTCGTAAACTGTTTGCATTTTTTATGAGTAGTTCTAGAAAAAAAACAGAAAAATCCTGTTAATTACTATTGGTGTATGATGGAGACGGTTTCTGAGGGTAATAAATAATACATGTTTAAAGCTATAACTAAGTTTCATGATTAGTCTTAAATAATTATTTTAATAACTTTTACTTTGATGCTGAGAGTCCTTCTAGTTCCTGCAGTATATCCAGAAGCATACACAGATTCTTTATTTGTTTTGCCTGAAATGATTGGTTTTTATGTGACTAAGTACAATAAATAATACATGATTAAAAACTATAGCTTATTAAGTTTCGCAGTTAGCCTTGGATAATTATTTATTACATTTTTACCTTGTTGCTGAGAGTTCTTTAGTCGATGTTGTAGAACCAGAACCATATGTTGATCCTTCAGATGCTTAGACTGAAATGAATGAATTTTACGTGGAGCAGAGCTGTTCAAATAATTAATGTTGCACCAAATGTCCTAAACTTACGATCATCTCTCGAAAAAACAACATTCTTCGCTCAAAAATCTCTTTGTAATAGATTAGCTTTTTCGCGTGGAGATTCTGCATATAAAGTTATGTGCTAGATTCATGCGGCAAAATCGAACATTATTTTTGATAGAACACTAGTTATCACACTGAAATAAATTATTTTGTTCACGTGATGAAACATAACTTTGTCTGAAAAAAATATATTATTCCCATAAATAAATGTAATTTTTCCGCATGTAGAGTATGTGTATTCTTCGCGTGAAGTAAGCAAAAAAAGGTTCTGAGATAAATCAGCAGTTGAATAATGATGAGAAGTGTCTTTCATGTGGATAACAAAATGTTTCCATGTGAATAATGGAAGTATCCGCATGGGAGAAAACATTTCCGATGACACAACAAAAAATATAAATATTCACGCAGAGAGAAAAAAGTTTTTCCGCGTGAAAAATAACATTTTTTGCAAACAAACAGAGCTTTCACGCAAAAAACCAGTCTTTTTTCACTCGCAGAAAACATCATTTTCCGCGCAAGAAAATTTGTTTTTTCCTCTTGTAAAGAGACATTTTTTGTGTGTGGAAACAATGGTACTATTCGCGCGAGAAAAATAATTTTGGTGACACAAGAAAAAAATAAAAAAAATTTTGTGCGAAAAACAACATTTTTTTGCAAACAAACCGAGCTTTCGCGCAAAAAAAACAGTCTTTTTTCACGCGAAGAAAACACGGTTTTCCACGCAAAAAAAGTTGTTTTTTCCTCGTGTAAAAACAAATTTTTTGTGTGAGGAAAGAACATTCTTTCAGATGAAAAAAAGCATCAATTTTTCGTTGCAAAAAACACAATTTTTGCGCGAAAAAAATGACATTGTTTACGCGAAAAAAACATATATGTTATATAGCAAGTTATGAAATAAACACCCTATTTCACACGAATAACTTACTCATGTTTTGTGGAGACAAATAATTTTTTTGCACCCAAAAACATGGGTTTTTGCACAAAGAAAACAAACAATTTTCTGCTTAATAAGTATGTAATTTTTCGCGCGAATAATAGTACTATTATTTTGACGTAAAATTGACAGCACTTTTCGTGTGAAAAACAACATTTTCCATTGCAAAAAAACACAAAGTTTGCGCAAAAAACATATTTTTTGCCGGGAAAAACATATATATTATATAGTGTTTTATGAAAAAACATCCTATTTCACGTGAATAAAATGTCAATTTTTTGTGTGAACAAATTTTTTTTGCATCACAAAAAGAACATTTCTTCCGTATCAACAACCACTTTTCCGCGTAAGAAAAATTGACATGTTTCCGCGCGAGTTTTTCCTCGCGTAAAAAGACATTTTTCTGTGAGAAACACTAGACTTTTTGCGCAAAAAAAAACTTCATCTTTCGCGCGAAAACAATGTTTTTGTGTGAGGATAAATTTCACTTTTCGAGCAAAGAATGCAAAAACTTTTTTGCAAAAGAGGAATGTAATCTTTCACGCGAATAACACATGCATTTTTTTAGCGGTAAGACTTACATTACTTTCTGCTAAAAAAAACCGTATTTCCCACTGCAAAAAAAAAAGTTTATTCACGCAAAAACCTGTGTGTGTATATCATAGAGGGAGTTTCGTGCGAAAACAAACATTTTCCAGCTGAATATCACATAAAATCTGTTCTATAAAAATGCAAATCTTCGCGCGGAAATTTTTTTATATTATAGCTACATGTAAGTTTTTCGCGCGAATAGGTTTTTTTTCACTTGAGAAATCTATATGTATTATAAAGGGACTTTCACTTGAAGGATTTTCATATGGTCAATCGGTGTAACTTTAGCTATTTAAGAACCACTGTTTTCACACAGAAAGCATCCAGTTCAACAACAGTGAGCGAAGAAGTAACATCTACTACAACTACTAGGAGAGCATTCAGCATTAAGGTAAGAAACGCTAAATAATTATTTGGCCACAGTTGATTCACTCATCTATGTTTTTGGAACTAGTTGAATAACTCATCTAGTTTTTTCAAAACTAAAGCTTTTGATAAAACGCTAATAAACACATCATATTTTTACCATTTAACTTGAGTTATGTAGGTACAATGACTTCAAACTCCAAAACACTTCCAAAACTTCGCATTAAACTAGGCCTCCCCACTACAACTGACATCAACACCAACACTATCTCTACTACCTCCACCTCTTCCAGCAACAACAGCATCACCAGCATCAACGACAGGGATAGAGGAGTCAGCACTAATGCCTCCGATGCAGTGTCCTCTTCCCGCTCAAACAGCATAAGTAGCAACACATTCTCCAATACAGTGACGAATCCGCGAGTAGATTTACATGACTCTCCTTCAAGCCCAACATCGGATTATACCTATCTGCACAATAATAGCAAAGTCGAACGACCCGCTGATAACAAAAACTCATCAATGACATTATTACAGGTTTCAATTTCCCTTCTCATGTCTGGAGATGAAAAGGATAGCACAAGTAAACGTAAAGAGTTGGATCTGATACAAATAGCAGGAATAATGACAGGAGCTATGAGAAAAGGTTGGTTGGAAATTGGGAGTTTTGTGAGCCTGCTAGATTTACCAATTCCTACAGTATTGGAGGTTTTCGGCACTAGCTTTGTTGAAGATTACGGTATCTTGGATTACGAATACGTTTTAAGAAATGGAAATCGAATTCGAACGAAGTCACTGATCGATAAACAGCTTACGTCGGAGTTTGCACATTTTGATCATTTACCTGTGCATACAGTAGTGTACATGGAAACGCGAGAGCAAAATCAATTCGATCTTCATATCGTAGGAGACTTTCATACCCTAGGACTGAAACAACAGCAAGTTTTAGCCAATAATTTGAGAAAAAAATTGTTAAAACAATTGAATGCATACTTTGAAATCACCACTTTTGATAATATTCCTGACAACACACTTCTGACATTTACCAGACTCTCCACTTGGAAAAAATTGAAGTTAAAACAACAGACAGATTTGAAGCTAAAACAACAAACGTCACCTCCACGTATTGCTCACACCGTCATCTACAGATTCATGTCAAATGATGGATGTTTGTTGAGCGGAAAGATTATCATCCCACCTGAAAACGTTTCAAAGATCAAAAACTATGAACAAGGTATTACCCACTAGAAAAACACGATGATGAGTAAAAATGAAGTAAAAAAACATATTCTTACGATCTTGACAGTTGAAGAAGCCTTATCGCTATTGAGTGTTTCGGCTGTAAAAGAGGGGAGAGCTTTCAGGTTTTCTCTATTTGATGATGTTATTAAACCACTGAAGTACAGACCTGGTGTTTCTCCACAAATTGGTGTTATTTTTATCAACCACTAATTTTATTACTTTGGAGAGAATGGCTTTGCTGATATGCCCAATTTCTGATTTAGCAGGGTTTATTAGGCGGCATGATGGGTTGTTAAGAAAATTGGGTTTATGATCTTTTAGTGTTATGATCTTTTAGTGTTATGGGTTGTTAAGAAAATTGGGTTTATGATCTTTTAGTGTTAAGTAGTGGCTGATAAAAATAACACCAATTTGTGGAGAAGCACCAGGTCTGTACTTCAGTGGTTTAATAACACCAAACACAAAAGGACTCTTTTTTCATCTGCTTTGATGTAGTAGAATTCTACCCATCCATCACTGAAGATACCCTGGATAAAGCCTTAATTTTTGCCTCTAAATACACCTCCATCTCCCAGGATGAAATTGACATCATTAAACACTCCAAAAAGTCCCTACTATTTAACAACAAATAACCATGGACCAAAAAATCGTCCAACAGTCACTTTGACATCACCATGGGAAGCTTCGATAGAGCCGAGACCTGCGAATTAGTAGGTTGTATGATCCTACCCCAACTAGCTAAACTGTATGGCAATTCCATCAGCCTTTACAGAGATGATGGCTTAGCTATATTTAACGAAACACCAAGCAAGATAGAAATCATTAAAAAAAAACATCTGCAAGATCTTTAACAAATACAACCTCAAGGTCACCATCGAAGCTAATAAAAAAGTAGTGGAATTTTTAGATGTCACCCTAGACCTAAACACCGGCAAGCATCGCCCATATAATAAACCTAATAACATCCCATAATATGTCCATAAACTAACAAACCACCCACCCTCCATCATTCGCAACATACCTATAAGCGTAAATAAAAGACTTTCCGAACTATTATTTGACAAAGAGATCTTCGACAACGCCAAAGTTCTATACCAAAAACGCCTTACATAAAAGCGGGTACAACTATAACCTTTCTTATAAACCCGCCCATTCCACATTTCAAACTAAACGAAAAAGGCGCAGAAACATCACCTGGTACAACCCACCTTTCGACCTCAATGTGCCCACCAACATCAAACATGAGTTTCTTAAAGCAGTTGAAGAGTGTTTCCCCAACAACCATCCCTTGGGCCACATTTTTGACAAAAACACCGTTAAACTCAGTTATAGCTTCATGCCCAATATCAAAACAATCATACAAGGGCACAATAATAAGATCTCTAACAACACTAACAATACCACCACTAATAAATGCAACTGTAAAAATAGAGCTGAGTGTCCCCTCGAAGGCAACTGCCAGATTGAAAGTATCATTTACCAGGCTACAGTCACAGCTAATAACAAAGTCGAAACATGTGTTGGCCTAACCGAAGGAGAATTTAAAACGAGATATAGAAACCACAAAACATCTTTTAATACTGCCAGCAAAAGAAATTCCACCGAGCTGAGCAAACATATTTGGTTACTTAAAGAGTCATCAGTAGTAATATATGAGCAGATCTCCCTACCAAGTGTTTTTTTGTGGATTTGATCTTGGAGTTTAGGCAATGGGTTACGACGTTGGATGAATTCGCCGAGTTTTTATTGTATTTTATTTGAGGGGTATTTGAGTGGCATTTGAGTGGCATTTAAGTGGCATTTGAGTTTTGATTATTTTTTTACTTGATTTGAACTTATACGGCATATAGATTTTGAATGTATGGCACTCATATGACAACATTTTTGATGGAGTTGTAATTACCACTGAATTGTTTTTGTATATGATATAACCATCTACAACGCTATAGTTATTGTTATAGTTTTATTATTACATAATAAGTATTACATTATTTGCTTACTGGAGAATGTAATAAAATATATATCATAATAAAGTGTAATAGGATGAATATATAGTGTTAAAGTCTATAAAAGCTTTTTAATTTGTAAAGTATTTGATGACTTTACAAGAAATATCATCACATTCAGGTTCAATCACGATGACAAGATTTTCTTCAAGTTTAAGTTTACTATCTTCCAATATAGATAGAGAAAGTTTTGAAAAATCCTCCAAGACATTATAAATAAAAACTCTATAAATCGATGGTGTTGAATTTGTAATTGCTGCTGAATTGTTTTCGCATATGATGTATCTATCACACATACAATCAGTAGTTGTTTCCATTTCTTCATAATTGTATATCGTTGAGTTTGTAGGGCTTGGGTGTTCCAAAATTAAATCGACTAAACCCAGAGCTTGTGGAAGAGAAGGAATTGATGGTGATAAAGCTGGAACTAGTGACTCGTTTGTAATTTTTGTTGTCGTCGTCGTTGTCTGCGGAGTTGTGGTGATTGTTGAAGTTGTTCTTCGAATCGTAGGTAGTAATCCCTTGTCGTATAAACAAATGTAATTCAAAGCTTCATCGGTTTTGCAAACAAAGTATTCTTGAGGCCACATATCATAAGTGTCACAGGTTCTACGTTGGAGAGAAAACTGCATGAAACATGTGAGTGTAAGCATACGATATTTTAAGTTTTTTCCTAAAATATGAGTTGCTGAATTAACCGCTTCCATATTAAGAATTCCCGAAAAACATCCGGAAGCTGTTTGAGATAAAGTGAATGGTTGAATCTCTGTTGCAAGACAATAAGCGCTTAGGATTGGGAATAATAGAAGATAGATTCGATATTTCATTTTTATTCAGAGAGAGAGACTTTTAACCTAGTTTATGCTTTCATCGTCTAGAGTTAACTGTTTTGCATTTCGGTGGACTTTGGTTAATATGCTCCAACTAAAGTTCTATATATATAACTTTGGGATCACATTTGTCTTTGTTATCTCCTTGACATGTGATGCTGATGATAATCTTGTTTTGAATAGATTTCAAACTTTCAAAACTCGAAAATGACAAATTTACACCTTCAATACCATTGATGTTAGTGATGATAGTAGCTATTTTCGGCTTCTCGTCGGTCAAATGATTGCATTCCACACATGCAAAGTTGGTTGTCTCAAACTCTTCTGTTGGTGGGAAAATCAAACGTGAGGTGTTGGATTCAAATACACATAATTCATCATTCCAAAATAGTTTTGTATTTTGAGTAAGACCTTCCGTATTATTTTTAACCCCTATTGCACATTCCTCCTGATTCAGAGTGTATTTTGTTGGCGTATTGCAGGTCAGGGTATCTGTAGAAGTTTTGCCTTTGCAGATCCAAGAAGCGTTTTGAGCGATAATAAAACCGCAATGTAAATAGTTGGAAGGATAGAGTCTCACACAGTTTGTTCCATTTTCATCTTTATATCGAATACTCTTTTCAAAAGGTGAAAAAAATAAGACATCATATTTTTCCATAACTCCATCTATACATTCATCAATTTCGTCGGCATAAAATACTTCGCTGACATTGAAACTGTCGAAACTCGAAAATGTTGAATTCACACCTTTGATTTTATTGATGTTAGTGATGTTAGCTGGATTTGATTCCTCATTTACACCTTCGATATCATTGATGGTAGTGATGTTAGCTCGAATTGATTCCTTGATATCTGTAGAATCTTTACTCTTACAGTTCCAAGAAGCGTTTCGAGGGATGAAAAAACCGCAATATATATAGTCAGAAGGATAGAGTCTCACACAGTTTTCCCCATTTTCATCTTTATAATGTATAGTCCTTTCAAAAGGTGAAAAAACCAAGACATCGTTTTTTTCCGTAGCTCCAGCTAGACATTTATCAATTTTGTTGCTACAAAACACTCCACTAGTTTTGAAACTGTCAAAAGTTGAAAGTGATGAATCTTTGATGTTAGTGATGTTAACTGGTTTTGGTTCCTTGTTGATCGAATGATCGGAATGAACACATTGCACGCATGCAAATTTGTATGTCATAAATTGTCTTCTCATTGGACAGATCACACGTTCGCGGTTGTATTGAAATGCACATAAATTTCCATTTCGATATATTTTTGTATTTTGAGTAAGTCCTTCCGTATTATTTGTAATACCCATTTCACATTCCTCTTGATTCAAAACATATTTTGTTGTAGTATTACAAGACACAGAATCTGTAGAAGTTGTGTCCTTGCAGATCCAAGAAGCACTTTGAGGGATGAAAAAACCACAATATAATAAGTCAGGAGGGTAGAGTCGCACACAGTTTGTTCCATTTTCATCTTTATATCGTATAGTCCTTTCGAAAGGTGAAAAAACCAAGACATAATTTTTATCCATAGCTCCGGCTATACATTCATCGATTTCATTGGTATAGAATACTCCACTAACATTGGGAAATGTTAGTGCCAGTAGCAAGATAAATACGCAGCTCATTTTTTAAAATGTTTTTGCTTTCAGTGTTGAAAGTTGAATACTTTCTTTCTTGATGTTCTTTCTATTTATACGTAAGCGGCTAGTGGCTTGTTCAGCTCTCTCAGCTGATTTTGAAGATGTGAAACAATCTCATCAAAGTGGTTACCGAAATGTAAGTATGGTTCCAATCGAGATTGAGACAAAAGAACATGTGTTCCTGTCCAGCGAAATGAAGTCAAACCTCTTAAAATCGAAATATCTATCAAATCACCCAGATCAGCATCTTTCAAACATTGCTTTATATCAATCAGTTCGATTGCTCTTTTGAAATCTTCAAAATCTATCAACTTGTCTTGCGGACAGCATACTTTTGGATCAAAGCTCCTAGAACAGTTTAAGCATTCGAGAGGATTTGCTCTTGAAATACAATTACAGCTCAAAAGCATGCTTTGTATTGATTTACGAACTAGATTGAATCCTAACACAAAATAAAATACTTCTTCGGTGATGAGTTGAACAAAAAGAGGATTCGAACGCTCTAAAGGAATGTGTTCAAAATGAGCCCTTATGAACTTAGGAACAAAATCAGCCAATGTAGCAATTGACTTGATTCCTTGAGTTTTTCCACTCATGTTTCTTCTGTAGTTCAGAGATAAATGAAGCAACATTTTTTGTAGCGGTTCTTTTATGAGTCCTCAGATATATTTGTCGAATCAATAGGTATTATCGGGTTGACTGAGTCTTCTTTTTTATCAGGAGTATAAGCATATGGATATCCTTCTGCTATCGCAAGTAATTTATCCTTTAGACGTTGGTGAGCCAGTTTGCTCTGGCTAGTAGGTAACAGGTAGGGGTTTAATCGTGCTCTCAAATTTGTTAACATAAAGGGAGACTTCAAATCATCAGAGGAAAGATCCAAAAAAGCATTAATCCATTCATCATGCACCAAAAAACCCATTTTTGCGTTTTTCAAAACTTGTCTTCTGTCAATCCAGTCGATAGCATCACCCAATTCTTTTTTGGTAGGTGTAGCACCTTCAACCATTTCAGCATATCTTTTACAAGTGATACATTTATCATCAACGTGTGAACAGTAACAGTTTAGTAGTGATAGATTGGTTGCTTGCTTGTAAAAACTTCCTCCTAGTACACAGTATACACATTCTTCCGTAAAATAAATCCTCAACATTTCATCAGAAACCTCAGTCAAAAAAGTCTTAGGTCCTATAGCATCGGAAGCTTCTTGGTGAGCAAAGTCTTCAACACGTAACATATTTGTTGTTACCCCGTTAAATTACAAAACGCGAATGATTCGTTTTCAAATTGAAATACCTATTTAATCATTCATTACTTTTTCTTTTTTTTGAGGTTAATTGTTATGCTAGCTCATGTAGATCTTCATAAATGCTTTAATTTCAACCTGACAACCATCGATTGGGCAAAGTTTTACTTCTGATGAGCATTCAGCAAGTGCTTTTTCCTGACACTCACTACAGTAAATGAGATGACCGCATGGAAGAGAGATATGATTTGCAATTACTTTTTTTTCATGTGACTCAGACACACATTGAGCGAGTTTGCTTTGCTTAGGCTGATCTTTATCTTTTTTTAACGAATCAATTGATTTAGCATCATTTTTTAACAGTGTTGACGAATTCTCAACAGATGTAAAATCATTTTCAAAAGTATGTAAGGCTTCAATCATAAAACCTCTTCGCTCAAAAGGTTTTCCGTTTAACACTAAAACTTGCTCGATATCGTTTTGACTGTATCCTAGTTTTTTACAAATAAGTTTCATTTCTTCGGTGTCATTGTTGTGCGTTATTTGTTTTTCTCGATATTTTTCAACCCGTCGCTTACACCTTTTGCCTTTTTCCGTTCGCATGTAAACATCCTCAACATACTCTTCACCTTTACTGCTGAGTAAAAGATAACAGTCTGGGAACCATCGACAGTGTTCCTCTCACGGTAGATCACTCTCTTCCAATTCTTTAAGTTCACCTGAGCAAAAGAAGCATTTTACACTATCTCCGAACTTAGTATAGTAGAAACCTGCATTGGAAAGGAGTTTCATGGAAACTTTACCCTTCCATTGTTTGAAACTGTCTTCTCTAGATGTTTCAGTAGCAAAACGTGGTGTACCAGCACGATCAATTGATATACCTAGAGGTAATACTTCTGCAGTTAAATCTCCTCTTCTAGTTTTTTGTTCTTCCATCGTATAACTTTTGACAATTGAGATGTTTTTCATTTCATCTGCAAGTAGTTTCCTAGGTCTATACACACGATTGTGAGTGTTAAATCCTCTAACAAATCGACAAAACGGAAAACTTTTAGCATGTTCTTTCATCGGATGTTCATCTTCATCCTTCCAGTTTAGTAATACCCCTTGGCAAAAAGCACATCGAACAGCGTTGTCTTTTTCAAGGTTATAGAAACCAGCTCCAGCCATGTTTTCACCACAATGTTTACCTACTCGTCTCCAATTTGTAAGAAATGATTTTCTTCGATAACTTTCATCAAGCATTAAAGTCTCTCTTTCATAAAAAGAGAGTTCATTGCAAATGAACTTGAAAAAGTCCGTTGGGGAAAGTTGCGCAATAGTTTTTTGTAATTTTAATGACAAAAGACTACAGTGATTATCCGGATAAGTTGCGACGACATAAGTTATTGCAGTGGTATCAGGAAAAGTTCGTTGTAAAAACAACGACGAAGTAACGAGTAAACTATCATCTATCCATTCGGCGCAGTCTTTAGTATTTTCAAAGCAATTCCGAGTTTTTTGCATTTCTTTTTTTTCATTATAAACAGTGTTTGTTACATATCTGTTGTTTGTTACTCGACACATTATTTATATATAATATAAGTAGTAGCTTCAGTTATTACTCAAGTTCTTTCCCTTTGATCTAGTTCGTTGTTATTCTAAAAAAAAAATGATAATGCTTTATAGCAAAAAATAAAAAAAAAGCTTAAGGTTTCAATTTTTTTCAATATACTTGAATTGATTACTATTGTAATAGAATGTAAGTACTTACATCAGAAATGAAGACTTGTCTTTCTTTGAATTAAATGAATGATATTCCTAGTTGGTTGAACTTGAGCTGCTTTCTATAAAGTTCGGATGAAGAAGGAGTACTTTTTTCATTTTGAAGTCCTGAAATAATAATAATAATAAAACATAATTAAAACTTACATACAACATTTTTTGATATCTTAATTAGTGAATAATCTTGTTTTTTTCAGAAAATGTCTTCAAGTTTAAATTGATTACAATTAAAACAAAATATAAATACTTACATCACAAATGAAGACTTGTTTTCTTTGAATTAGATGAATTATACATATAGTTGTTTGAACTTCAGCTGTTTCCTATGTAATTCAAATGATAAAGAAGGAGTGCTGTAGTAGATGATGATGTAGTAGATCTTGTTCCTTCAGTTACTAACGATGAAGTGAATGCTTTCTGTATGGAAACGGTGCTTCTTATATAGCTTAAGTTGCACTGCTATGAATCAGCATTATTTTCACGTGAATGGAAACCGTTGCTTTCGCGGGAATAACAAAATTATTTTCACGCGAATACAAACCAATGCTTTCTGTCATAAACTTTCTCTGTATGTTGTATTATATATATGTATTTTGTATTATATTTTCTACTGAGCACATATCCTACAAGTTCTGATAGCAAACAACAACTGCCGTGTCAAATAGAAGTCAGTACAATAAAATAAACCAATACAGTAATTAACCAGTACAGTAAACCACAGCATGGTGCACTTGCTGACACTATTCAATAGTACCATATCTTGACACCTCCTTTCTTTCCAAAAGCCAAAACATGAAAGCAGATAAAATATTGCTAATAATAATAACTGAGAAAATAACAACATGCTAGACTGACAATAATAACTGATAAAAGCAACATGCTAAAACTGACATAAGCTTAGATAAAATATTGCTAACCATTTAACAACTGAGAAAGCTAAACTGGTAAAACTGGCATAAACTTTCAAAAGCGCAAAGTAACTACTAAGAAATTATATGATATGCAACCAAAATGATAAATGCTTTATAAACATTAGAATTTGTAGTTGTCAGACTACAGCTTGTGAAATACAAAACTAGTACAGGACAGCCCCATCATACTTTGATGGTCGCCGTATCAAGTTTCTGGGTCTCAAATCATAATTAGATTCTGCACGCACAACCACTGGCCGCAGATCAGCACCTCCCTGTCTCAGGCCACCATGTGGATCAACTGCCTCAATGTCTTCTCCTGGTCTATCATTCATTCCATCACTAGCACCCAAACCACCATTTACTTTCCATTCATTCTCACTCCCAGTCTCCTCACACACCTTTGACACCCGTATATCTTTTCTGTTTCTCCGATATTCTGAGCCATCAGATCTCTCAATAACATACGACTTATTACCCAATGACTGAGAGACTTTACCCGGAACCCATGATCCCTTAGCTGTTCGAAAATAGCATAACTGACCCTGGTCTAGATAACTCAGGTCATTACCAGAATGAGCATCATGATAAAACTTGTCTCTGGCCTTGATTTCTTTTAATACACTTTGGAGTTGTCCTACATTGTACCCAGTAACCTGAAGTTTATTGGTCTCAACTGGTATTGTCTCCCTAAGAAGTCTTCCTTGTAAATATTGTGCTGGTGACAAAAGACCATTGCCTACTGGAGTGTTTCTAATAGCAAGTAAACCCAATTGCCAGGATTCGCCACTGTCCATGCACTTTTTCATCATTGGTTTCACAGTGCCTATACATCGTTCAACCTGACCATTTCCAGATGGGTGCAAAGGTGAACTGGTAACATGTTCAATACCCCAAGCCTGACAAAATCCCCTAAATTCGATACAAGCAAATTGTGGGCCATTATCAGATACAATTTTTTGTGGAATACCCCAGTCCGCAAAAACACTCTTGAGCACATCAACCACTGCTCTACTAGAAGTACTTCTCAACATCTTAACAATTGGCCATTTGGTGAGATAGTCTACAACCATTATGTAGTTTTCCCCACTAATGCTAAACAAATCAGTGCCTACAACTTGAAATGGATGACCCGGGATATCAAATGGTATCAATGGCTCCTTTTTGTTACTACCTTCCGCTCTTAAGCACGCATCACATGACAAACACTTTTCTTCAATTTGCTTTCTCAGACCAGGCCAAAAAACAGAATTTTGAGCACGCTGGAGTGTTTTTGTAACACCCTGGTGAGCAGAATGCAACAAATTGAGTACATGTGTCCTCATAGCTATAGGAATGATTACTCTTGTGCCATACATTATAATGCCCTCAGCCTCCGACAAGGAATCTTTTAAATGATAATAAGCTAAAGCCTGCTTTGCACAAGATTTGCGAGAAACTGGCCATCCCTCTCTTACATACTTTAGAACTACAGGCAACTCATCATCTACCAATGTGGCTGTTCTATATTTATCCATTGCCTCCCCTGATCTCAATGTCAACTGGCAAACCTGCAACAATGGATCTGTGCCCAAATCCTCAAACATGTCAGTAGCTGCAGGGCAAGTTCTAGAGAGCACATCGGCAAGTATCAAGTCTTTACCTGGCTTAAATTTCAGCTGTAAGCATAACGGATAAGACAACAATTCTAGTCTCATTTGAGCTAGCCTAGGGGATAACTGTGCTATTGGCTTCTTCATAAGCCCTAACAATGGTTGGTGATCGGTTTCAACTGTAATAGACTCTCTGCCCCACAAATAGTATTTGTATCGTTTGCAAGCAAATACTATGGCTAACAATTCCTTCTCAATTTGTGAGTATCTTTGCTGTGTGTCAGTCAAAGATTTGGCAGCAAATTCAGCTGGTCTGCCATTTTGCAATAACACTGCACCTAAACTGTGTGCGCTGCTGTCTGCAGACACAACCACTGGTTGATCAGGGTCATAATAGGCTAACGTGGGTGCATTTAATATCAAGTCCTTGATTTCCTCGAAAGCATCATTTTGTGGTTTTTCCCAAACAAACTGCACATTCTTTTTACACACCTGCCTAATGGGAACTGCAATTTCTGTCAAGTTGTTTATGAATTTGGCCAGATATCCCACAAAACCCAAGAATGATTGTGCAGCTTTTTTGTCTTGTGGCTCTACCATGTTTTGTACTGCATTGACCTTGGCCGGATCTGGTCTAATACCGGCTGCAGTTAGTTCATGACCAAGGAACACAACTCTTTGTTTGCAAAAACACACTTTTATTTCTGTTTGCGTGGATAGGATACACTGTGTACGTACCAGTTGTGAATTTAGATATTGTGGGTCTAAGCATAGCCTAATAGATCCATCTGGCTTGTTTACAATAATAGGAGGACTTAACCATTCCGATGGTTCTGTATCACGAGCTATGATACCTTCGTTTACCAATCTGTCAAGCTCTGCTTTCAATTTTCCATGCAATTTTTCTGGTACATGCCTACTTGGGGTGGTCATTGGAACAGCTCCCTCTCTCAGTTGCAGTTTTACAGGTGTATGGTATTTTCCCAGCCCATCAAAAACACTACCATATTTATTCAGTACACTCCCACAGTCTTGATCAGTCACACACACTTGCTCAATACTTGGAATTAGGCCAAGAGATTTGATAGCAGGCATTCCCAACAAGGTTTGCGAATTTTGATCTACTACATAAAACAGCTCATCACAATTTCTAACACTACCAGCAAAATTCACAGAGACATTCAACTCAACACTGCCCAACACAGGAAGAGCACCACCACTGTAACCAGTAATCATGGCTGAACATTTTCTAACCTTTTTGACACCCAGAGACTTTGCAACATTTTTTGACATCACGGAAACCTCAGCACCGGTGTCTACTTTAGCCTCAAGCTGACAACCACCAATTCTAAGGTCTACTAACCACTTATTACCATGAATTTCAGCATTGTGTACAGAAAGAGTATCAAGGTTCAAAAATTCATCACAATCTTCTGTTTCATTACATTGAACATCGTGCACTTTAGCTTTGGATCTACACATTTTAGAAAAATGATTAAACTGCTTACACTGATTACAGCGTCTGTTGTAAGCGGGACATCTCCTTATAGCATGACTGCCTCCACAGTACCCACAGTCCTTGACAAAATTGTCATTGTTCATCTTGTGGCTATGGCTGGTTCCTTTAGCTGTTGTCTCCTGTTGGCTCCTTGGTATCGTCCTCTCCCTCGTACCATCTGCTTCACCCTTGAAGGCGCCACTACCCAGGGGCTTTAGGGCAGTCTGGCTCATCCTAGGTCTACTATACTGCGTGATTGATGCTAACGACTTTTCTCCATCCATCTCCTTGCGTTGGTTTCGTAAGATTGTTTCTTTAGCTCGCATCTTAGCTTTGATCGTTTCGATTGTTACTGCCGAATCTAGTTGCAACTCACGCGCCAAACTTTTGTCATGCATTCCCGCCAAAAGTCTCATCTTCAGCATCAGAGTTTTCTCACGTTGTTCAAATCCACACTTATCAGCGATTTCGTACAGTTCTCTAATAAATTCCTCATTACTTTGTCCTTTCTTTTGTTGACAATTGCTCAGCATAATGGAATAATGCAGCTGGTTGTTTGTAGGATTGAAATATTCAGTAAATGCTCTTACCGTATTGTCATACAATTGATATTCGTTTGCGTTTATTTCTTCTGGTGTTGGCTGCTGTACCTCTATCTGTGTGTACACTTTCTCAGCCTCATCTCCCATGAGATAAATCAATGTGTCGATCTGCCTTTGGACAGTTTTCTCATCTAACCCACTAGCAAGTCTGTATCTTTGAAAACGTTGGATCCACTCATTCCAACTTTCTTGAGCATTAGTGAAGTCCAATGCTGCAGGAGCTTTAATACCTCCACTAGCCATAATCTGTTCTTCTTCAGAATTCAGAACGAGTTAAATTGAGCTATTTGAGCTTTCAACAGTTACTATAATTCTTCTGATCCTGCCTACGACGCCATGTCATAAACTTTCTCTGTATGTTGTATTATATATATGTATTTTGTATTATATTTTCTACTGAGCACATATCCTACAAGTTCTGATAGCAAACAACAACTGCCGTGTCAAATAGAAGTCAGTACAATAAAATAAACCAATACAGTAATTAACCAGTACAGTAAACCACAGCATGGTGCACTTGCTGACACTATTCAATAGTACCATATCTTGACACTTTCGCGGGAATAAATAATATATTTTCACGTGAATATAAACCGATGCTTTCGCGGGAATAAATATTTTATTTTCACGCGAATACATCCCAATGTTTTTGTGGGAATAAATAATATATTTTCACGCGAATAGAAACCGTTGCTCTTGCTGGAATAAATATTTTATTTTCACGCGAATACAAACCAATGTTTTTGCGGGAATAAATAATTTATTTTCACAGGAATATAAACCGTTGCTTTCGCGGGAATAACAATTTTATTTTCACGCGAATACAAACTAATATGTTCGCGGGAATAAATACTTTATTTTCACGCGAATGGAAACCCTTGCTTTCGCGGGAATAAATAATTTATTTTCCCGCGAATGGAACCTGTTGCTTTCGCGCGAATAAAAATTTTATTTTCCTGCGAATACAAACCAATGCTTTTGCGGGAATAAATACTTTATTTTCACGCGAATGGAACCTGTTGCTTTCGCGGGAATAAAAGTTTTATTTTCCCGCGAATACAAACCAATGCTTTCGCGGGAATAAATAATTTCTTTTCACGCGAATGGAAACCGTTGCTTTCGCGGGAATAAATATTTTATTTTCCTGTGAATACAAACCAATGCTTTCGCGGGAATAAACAATTTATTTTCCCGCAAATGGAACCTGTTGTTTTCGCGGGAATGAACATTTTATTTTCCCGCGGATACAAACCAATGCTTTCGCGGGAATAAATAATTTATTTTCACGCGAATGGAAACTGTTGCTTTCGGGGGAATAAATATTTTATTTTCATGCAAATGGAAACCGTTGCTTTCGCGGGAATAAAACATTTATTTTCACGCGAAAACAAACCAATGCTTTCGCGGGAATAAATACTTTATTTTCACGCGAATGGAAACCGTTGCTTTTGCGGGAGTGAAAATTTTATTTTCACGCGAATAAAAACCAATGCTTTCGCGGGAATATCGCGTGAAAAACTGCTGAGTCATAGATATATTATAAAGAAGGTTTCACGAGATGTTTTTTCATAGGGTTAATTAGTATAGCTTTAGCTATTCAAGAACCACTGTTTTCACTCAGAAAGCATCCAGTTCTACAATAGCTAGCAAAGAAGCAACATCTACACAGCAACTACTACATTTACTTGAAACTATAGAAAGACTTTCATTCAATAAGGTGAGAATCACTAAATAATTCTTTAACATATATTGATAAAAAACTTCAACTAGATTTGCTATAATACTTCAGAAAGTTAATTTTATGTTTTAATATTTTGTTCTTATTAATAAAAGATCAAATAGTTTCACCATAATGCATCAGAAAAATTATTATGGTTTTGATTATGTGTTTATTTTATAACTATCTAGTTAGTTTATTCTTTTCAAAATATTTTTCAAATTCCACCCATCTGTTACATATTTTTTACTCTCTTTTCAGTTCCAACTTCCAACTGAACGCTCTGAATATGAATGAAGACCGCAATACCTCATTTCTCTCAACATTCGAACCATACTCTGATGATAAAGAAAATATCCCTCCTGATTCACATATAATAAGAAGGAAACTGAAAACAATTCGACCAAAGCCATGGGATTCGGATAGAAATAAAACGATTGACTATACTTGGACTTTGAAAGCACCATCTCCTTCTCATCTTTCCTGCTTGTCAAAAAATGCTGCTAGTTTGCTCAATTCTTGCGATACCAATGACAGAGTAATGATTGGAAGGTTTCAACCACTTCACTTAAATCAAACGCCATCACTTCTCGAGATAATCTCCATCGAAAGACCAACTGAGGATGTATATAAAAACTTATGCATTATCCGCTACAATGTCGAAACATTTGGCAACTGACGACAAGTGAGGTCTATGGTGAGAAATGAGGATTACAACAAATTAGCTCCAACACAACCAGATGTTCCAAAACTGGCGGTTTTTATGGGATTCGATTCAGACAAGCATCCAATCTTTCACCCTATCAACTTCCCATCCAATATTTCCCTTGAGGAAGCTAAACAGCTAAATAGATTAATAAAAAAAAAAACACCTACTCAGTTGATCAGTATGGTTCGTATCGCAACACTCTCTCAATTTGCTGTTGGAAGTGTAATCAGTTTTGAATCTCCTCAAATATCAACTCAGTTAACATTACCTAATGGAGAAGTGGTGATGGATGCGCTACTGGTAAACTACAGATGTTTGCAATATGATGGTTTGATGATGGGAGTTCTATATATACCTGAAAAACATGCTAGCAACGTCAAACAAATTGGAACAGGAGTCATACTTGTAAGAAATCGTGAAGTTAGTAGATTTGGTTATCATCGACATGATATAATCACATTCACAGCATTACAAGCGATAGAAACGGCTCAAAACCTATCCAACAAACTTGATGATTCCAACCAGATGAAGTACTTTACTACAGATGAGGTTGTTGAGAACAAGGTCTTAGTGCTTTCAATGGGAGTGGGAAACACATCTTCTACATCTTTGAGAGAACCAACACCCCCTGGTGAAAACTATATTCAAAAAGAGCATGTCAGACAAGACAACATAGTGAGTATTTTTTATTTAATGTAAACTAACTGATATAAGTAATACTTCCAATTAGATAATATTTATTTATAAAGCAATTATTTTTTGTTTTGCTTTAGGTAGAAGAGAGAGAATCAAAAACTCTTGATGAAAATTATGCTCAAGAAAAAACAAACCGAACAATATAACTTGGTGAGTTACTTCCCTTTACTATATAATGTTAACTAACCAATGTAAAAAGAACTATAATTCAAATTCATGTAATTATTTTACATTTTTGTTTAATCATCCTATACTAATACATAACTTTTTATTTTAGTTCATTATAGAATCAAAAGTACATAGAACAGAAGTCTTCCTTCCTAAGTTATAACATCAGTACAGCAATGACGACATTGTAAAGAAAAAGACTATCATCCATTGATTGTCATTACAAGTTGTAGTGCTTTGTATTACTTAGTATTTACTAACTCTAGCTATATTATACAAGAATATTTTGCTACTTTCTATTTAATAAATGTATATAATCATATATTGATTCAATGTAGTTATATCTCCTCATTCTTCTCTCCTCTCTCTCAAAATATCATATGAGTTCGAGTTATGTAAAAAAATTTTCAAAACTTGAATGTCATCCATTCAAAATCTGTATGCTATAAGTTCAAATTAAGTAAAAAAATAATCAAATCTCAAATGCCACTTAAATGCCACTCAAATGCCACTCAAAGACCCCTCAAATAAAACAAAATATAAACTCGGCGTATTCATCCAATGTCGTAACCCATTGCCTAAACTCCAAGATCAAATCCACAAAAAAACACTTGGTAGGGAGATCTGCTCATATCTTACTACTGTCATCCACCCAGTTTAACATCAAATGGAGAATTTTATCCCATGCCAGAGCGTATTCTAACACAGATAAGAAATGTCACCTTGTACGGCTGAAAAATTCTATATCATCTTTCAACAAGAGTTGTCTTCCCTCAACAGCAGGAGTAAAGTTGTCACCACCTGCTGACACTAATAAGTTTACTCTCAGCCAGGCGTAGCTCTATGCCCTTAGCCACTATTGACGACCGTGCACCCTTACCACCATATAAACAATAAATAACGATCCTTGTGCACTTAATATTTTCGGTCTGAGCTAACTGTTTCCTGTTCCATCTTCATTTTTACAGTTTTTGAGCCGACCTGATGATTGTGCCTAGAATCATTTTCTTTTTCCATCTTTTTTCTAGCACATGAAACAATTTGTAGTCAGCCAATCGTTTTAACATCTTTTACTATTTTACCTTTTAGTACCTAGCTCCTTGATTTTTTCTTGTTGAGCACTGTTTTACTTGCTTCAGTCTTGGCTGGTTTTTCCATCTCTTGGGCAACTAATATTAATAATTAATTATTTGCTATTTATTTATTTGATTGTTTCTATTTAGTCTAAGCCCCTGTGCACATCTTGTGCCCCAGTCATGCTTTTACTTATTTATATATATATGTATAAGTAGTAATATATGAGCAGATCTCCCTACCAAGTGTTTTTTTGTGGATTAGACCTTGGAGTTGAGGCAATGAGTTACGGCGTTGGATGAATTCGCCGAGTTTATATTGTATTTCATCTGAGGGGCATTTGAGTAGCATTTAAGTGGCATTTAAGTGGCATTTGAGTTTTGATTATTTTTTTACTTAATTTGAACTCATATGGCAGCTAGATTTTAAATGTATGGCATTTAAGTTTTGATAATTTTTTTACATAATTCGAACTCATATGGCATCTTGAGAGAGAGGAGAGAGAAGAGAGAGAGGAGAGAGGAGGAGAGAGAGAGGAGAGAGGAGTTTTATCTACATTGAATAAATATATTGATCAAAAATGAAACATTATATGATTATATACATTGATTACATAATAAGTAGGGAAAATCTTCCTATATAATATAGCTAGAGTCAGTAAATACTAAGTAATACAAAGCACTACAACTTGTAATGACAATCAATGCATACATACATGCATACATACATGCTTACATACATGCATACATGCATACATGCATGCATGACTATGCATGCATGCATGCATGCATGCATGCATGCATGCATGCATGCATGCATACATACATACATACATACATACATACATACATACATACATACATACATACATACATACATACATACATACATACATACATACATACATACATACATACATACATACATACATAGCATACATACATACATACATACATACATACATACATACATACATACATACATACATACATACATACATACATACATACATACATAGCATACATACATACATACATACATACATACATACATACATACATACATACATACATACATACATACATACATACATACATACATACATACATACATACATACATACATACATACATACATACATACATACATACATACATACATACATACATACATACATACATACATACATACATACATATGGTATCTTGAGAGAAAGAAAGAGAGCGAGGAGAGAGGGAGAGAGAGGGGAGAGGGAGAGAGAGAGGAGAGAGAGATTTTTAGTTTTCTATACATTCATATATATATGGTCAATTATGTACATATTTATGGATATATTTATATCTACATAGAGACAGAGGAGATATATCTACATTGAATAAATATATTGATCAAAAATGAAACATTATATGATTATATACCTGATTACATAATAAGTAGGGAAAATCTTCCTATATAATATAGCTAGAGTCAGTAAATACTAAGTAGTACAATAGCACCACAACTCGTAATGACAATCAATGCATACATACATACATAGATATGGTATCTTGAGAGAAAGAAAGAGAGAGAGGAGAGAGAGAGGAGAGAGATTTTTTTAGTTTTCTACACATTCGTGTATATATGGTTAATTATGTACATATTTATGGGTATATTTATATCTACATAGAGAGAGGAGAGAGGAGAGAGGAGATATATCTACATTGAATAAATTATTGATCAAAAATGAATCATTGTATGATTATATACATTAATTACATATAAGTAGGGAAAATCTTCCTATATAATATAGCTAGAGTCAGTAAATACGCACATGTCCATATTCATGTACATGTGCATAAATGGACATGAATACGTACATGTCCATATTCATGTCCATATTCATGTCCATATTCATGTCCATTTATGTACATGGCCATATTCATGTCCATTTATGTACATACCTATGTTCATAATTATGTACATGTGCATGTCCAAATTCATGTCCATATTAACATTTTATAGCTATGTACAGAGGGAGAGAAGAGAGGAGAGAGGGAGAGAGGAGAGAGGAGAGAGGAGATATATCTAAATTGAATAAATACATTGATTAAAAATGAATCATTATATGATTATATACATTTATTACATAATAAGTAAGGAAAATGTCCCCATATAATATAGCTAGAGTCAGTAATTACTAAGTAATACAAAGCACTACAACTTGTAATAAATACTAAGTAAAAACAGTTAATGCATAGTTTGTTCCTTTACAGCGATGTCTTTGATGTACTGATGTTATATCTTAGGAAGGAAGACTTCTGTTCTATGTGCTTTTAATTTTCGTAATGAACTAAAATAAAAAAATTATGTATTAGTATAGAATGATTAAGCCAAAAATGTAAAATAATTACAAGAATTTGAATTATAGTTCTAGTTACATTGGATAGTTTTACATTATTAGAAAAGGGAAATAAATCACCAAGTTACATTGTTCAGCTTGTTCTTTCTTGAGCATTATTTTCACCAAGTGCTTTTGATTCTCTTTCATCTATCTAAAACAAAACAAAAAGTACTTGCTTTATAAATATGTTGTAAAGAATACACTAATTACACCAAAAAAGTATCTTTTTTACCTGGAAAATGTATATATTCAACATTTTGTTGTAAAAACTACACTAATTACACCAAAAAAGTCCTTTTTTACCATGAAAATGTATATATTCAGCATTTTGTTGTAAAAAAAAACACTATTTGTACCAAAAAAAAAGTACTTTTTTCACCTGGAAAATGAATATATTCAGCATTTGGTTGTAAAAATACACTAATTCAAACAAAAAAGTCTTTTTTTCGCCTGGAAAATGTATATATTCAGCATTTTGTTGTAAAAAAATACACTACTTACATAAAAAAGTCCTTTTTTTTCACCTGGTAAATGAATATATTCAGCATTTTTTTTTGCAAAAAGTAAACTAATTACATCAAAAAAGTCCTTTTTTTCACCTGAGGAAATGTATATATTCAACATTTTGTTGTAAAATTACACTAATTGCACCAAAAAAGTACTTTTTTTACCTGAAAAATGTATATATTCAGCAATTTGTTGTAAAAAAATTACACTAATTGCACCAAAAAAAGTACGTTTTTACCTGGAAAATGT
>CALYOO010000120.1:0-61293 GCA_945261195.1 Cryptosula pallasiana
CCCGATGGTGTCCACTTTGATGGGCGTGGGCGGGCCATCAAATTTGGTTTGCAAGGCAATGGCCAAGGCAGCGGATAATAAGTATGTAGGTGTTCCTTTGTCACCACAAATAATATTTGTTTAATTAAGCTTTTATAATAAATTTTCCCTGATACAGTAATAATGCTGCACTACCTACAATTACTATTGTTCTACAATTCAGTATCTTCTATGGGGTATAAATTTTCAAAGTTGACCATATATTGCCGTTATATAGTTAATAGTTTTCTTATGGGGTATATATTTTGAAAAATGACAATTGTTATATAATTCTGTACCCCCAAAGGACTATATATTTTCAAAGTTGACAACCTATTGCCGTTATACAATTATTACCCCATATGGGGTATAAAATGTCAAAATTGACAATCACTATTGTTACATAATTCAGTACCCCCTATGAGAGATGGATTTTCAAAATTGACGACCTATTGCTATTTTATAATTATTACCCCGTGTATGGTATAGTTTTTCAAAATTGGTAATCGCTATTCTTACATAACTCAGTACCCCCTATGGAGTATAAATTTTCAACGCCGACCACTTATTACCGTTATATAATGGGTATAAATTTGTAAGATTGATAATTACTGTTGCCATATAATTTCATACCCCATCAGGGTATTCGTTTTTTTAAATTGACCAACTCATGCTGTTAATATAGCTCAGTAGTCTTGATGAAGAGCTTGTATAAATATACGAACATGCATGAAACAGTTATTTTCATGTAAAATTTGAAAACCATAAAAAATAGTTTTTTTCTCATACGTACTACTTTGAGTATTACAACTTACTTCATAGAAGTTTAGGCACCAGAATCACTCTGATGCCTATCAAATTCTATTTTAGAGTTTGCTCTGAGACAACCTTCATTGACTGCAAACACAAACAATCAAATTATCACTTGTGATTCGGAAGCATGTGGGCACATGTTTTTAGTATGTAACTAACAGAATTTAACAACAAGTTTGTCCTAGCAGTTGTAATAAACCTGGGATAGAGTAATAACCTTACTATCCTTCTACTGGTGGTCTACTGGACAACAAGAGGTTCCACCACACAGTAGGGTTTATTAGTGATTGCCAGATATCCAAATATCTGTATATTTTAAAACTATTCAATTCTCAGATTTGCCTAAGCGAGGGTAGACAACTTCTATTCAGAACTAATTCCACAGACTTAATTAGCAAACTTTGAAGACTGCTTCTTCAAGTGTAGACAACTTGTGTAAGATTAATCCTCCAGAGTAATTAGTGATCTTAGAAAACTACTTTTCAAGTGTAGACAACTTCTGTTCAAGATTAATCCTCAAGATTAATGAGTAATCTTAGTAAACTACTTATTCACAACAATACAAGGTTGAAATCTTTTCACAGTTTCTTTTATTTCTCCAGAAAAACCCCTGATGGTTGGCTTACCAGGGATAAAAAACTGGATAGGATAAAAGGTACTTATCTGGTTCTCAAAGTCCTATGGAACAGTAAACAATCCGAGAGTCCACTGAGCGAGTTAGTAATACAAAATAATGCACAAGTCAATACAAAAATGATGCACAAGAATATGTCAATGGCTAAAATGAAAACTCTAAAACAACTGACTTTGCTTCCAACTGTTTGCCTTATTTATAGGTGTTATCCAAGACGGACCTGCATGTCGAGACTAATTGTATGGAAATGAAATACATATAAATATGAATAATATGGTCATATGTCAAGATAGTAAAATATAATTTACAAAAGATTTGGTCTGTTCAGCTGGGTGTGAGATGATAAGATATTGTGTTATAAATAAATTACAGACTTAAAATTGTCAGGAGGTAATCACAAAAACGGTTGAGTGCCAGTCTTCCCTAAAGTCACAACTGGTCACAAGAGCAACCCTGGGCGGTACGGGAGTGTCTGGCACAAACATGTCTCCAAATGGGTCTGTTGTTCTGGTGATGGGGTGTGAGAAGTTTTCTTCTTCTTAATTGTCTGGGTAATATATGTGTCCATTGAGTCTGTCTAGCCATTACAATGGTTCCTGGTGATGGGGTATGAGAAGTTGTCTTCTTCTTCTTGATCGTCTGAATAATAGGTATAGTTAAGGGCACTAGCCATCACACAGTGCATACCTAATAACAGAATGCAATGTGATAAAGTTAAAGTAAATTATCAAGTTTAAAAACGGTTTAATGCTAAACAGGATACGCATTGAGCTATACAAACTTTAGCCGCCATAGGCGATTGTTAGAAGATATCTACATGTGCAGTCGTTGACTACTAGAAAGTTGATTGTTGTGTTTTGGGTCTTACACCTTGATAAGGAGTGTTGGTAGTTCAAATGTCCCCAAAACAAGTACATGGACCCCAATACTTGCCTTGCACATACTGTTATGGCTTCTACTCTAAAAAATCACTGCAAGAACACATATTGCGCATATGTGTTGCCCGATAATGAAATAAAGATGATGGTGGAGGAATTTTAAAGCAAATCTGTCGAGCCCAGGACCACCTAGCACCATTTTCAAGCTCTTGATTAACTGATTTTGATACAAAAAAAAACTTTATATGCGCATTTTTCTCAAAAAATTGTTGGCAACCATCATATTTTGTTTTGGATTTGCCTTCTCCAGCTAACCATTTACAACGCTGCTCCAGCTGTGTACCCAAAATGCCCTATAATTAAAAGCTAATTAACTTTGGAGCAACTAACCACAGCGCTATCAATAGTGACCTTATTGTATGCTGTTGATAAAACATCACAGGGTACACTTTACAATTAGTGCATAGCAGTGAGCTCACTGCCACAAATGACAGTCTTGAGCATATATAAAATGACAGCAGCTTTTCCCCGATATATATATTTCTGATACATGAAAGAATAAACATGCCAAATCGCAAATGTTCACTCTGCAATTGTAAACAAGCCCTTTTTGGGTTTTCCCCCATTAACGCACAAAGTCAAAATAAGTGGAATGCATTCATATATCAGCATTACTAAGAAGTTCAAGTTTACAAATCCTCTCGCTTTGTAATAAACACCTCCATCAGATTTTACAAACTGGGAATTGTGGAGTGCAAGTCGCTAGAGTGGAGAGAATACAAGGTAATTTATGCTATCGCCAATTATTATCAAATATTTTACTGCACGATACATATCATTGTATTTCATGTATTGCATAATATGATGCTTGGAAACCCAAATTATCAATTTTTGTAAATCATTTCATCAAACAAACGATAATTTTTCAGATGGACAAGCACAGCAATGCCATTCCTTTAATTATTGCTGAACAGGTTTCAGAAAACTCTTGGTTTGTAGAATATCCTATGTATCAGCATTTTAGCTCACAATTTTGATGAATCAGTGTATCAGGTCCAAATATGTGGCCGAACAGTTTCGGTGCTCTCCCCTGTCATAGTATAAATTAATTTTATTCCAGATTCTCACAGGGTGTAAAATTCTATGCACTCTCATATATTGGCTCATGTTTATGAGGTATTTCATGCTGTATATCTTGCTACGTTACTGCATTATAATCTATAAGGTGCCAGACCTGCCAATTGCGGTTATAATTTACAACTACCTCATTATTATGTGTTGAATGTGTACAGCTTGATATGCTCTTTCATTACTTGAGCATTTTTTCCGCATCATCTTTCTTTGTTGCACGCAGTTGACAAGTTTGGTTAAAATCATTGTTTTATGATGTACGTCACAGCGCGTGCTAACCCAACGCCGCTATTTATAGCTATTTAAGTGCGCTCTATTTATTGACCTCCCACGATTTACGCATTAGTGACCGGCCACTGTGCAGCCACTATTTTGGTAAATCTTTTGAGCTACACGGTTTTGTTACGCAACAACAAGGGCACAAACAGGTTTGCTATCACCTTCTTCATTGCCAACCAAACAAAGCAATTGATGCATGCATGCACAAGCTTGGGTAAGATCAGGGTTGGAAATCGCTGATTGTTGAACTAGAGATTAAACCGCTTTTGTTAATGCTGTTATAAACTAGGGGTAGGGCTTTCTGCTGGTGGCCATGCTAAGTTATTTCCAACTAGGGATACCATCATTTCAACTGATGAAACCGCTGATAACATTTTCAATTTTTTGATAAAATGCATGTAATGTTTTAACAATGAAAACTTATTTGAGCACGAACCACGTTTTATTACACAGCAAACAGGATATGAAAAATTGGCTGAAAACACAAATTTTTAATTACAGTTCAATAATGGCAGAGCAGATTGGGTCAACAGCAGTCTATCTATTTTTTAAGGGGTCAGTGATGCAGCCAGCAGCAATAATGATTCAATGTTGTATGCATATACATATGCCTATATTATGATAATAATAATAAACTGGCAGGCATATGCAACACTTCCAAGATGACTAACATATGTGCATGCATGAATGACTTGGGCATTGTTGTTAGCAGATAAATAAGTGATTTGCTTCAGCGATTACTAATACTTTAGTGATTAGCCTATTCACTCAATGTCTAATCAGACTTGGAGATGGCTACAAGCGCTGATGCATGCATGATTAGCGTTTACAAACCGCTATTCCCAACCCTGGGTAAAGGCTCAAACATGCTGGAAGCTGCCAGCGCGAAATTCGCCAGCAAATCTGCCGCGGCATGCAACGTGTCAAAAAATATATAGACGCTCAAGATATTAAACATGTTTTATATTTCGCTGCGTCAAACACGCTGATTGGTCAGTAACTTGCTAAATTTTATGATAGCGAGCTAATTTTTCTTCATTTTCACATTATTGAATAGTAGAGAAGTGGGTTGTAGCTATCCTAATGCAATAATAATAAAGATTATTACTGTTCATTGTAAAAAATAAATAAACGACTATTATTAAACTACTACTCGTGCTTCAATTCATGATGTGTAATATTGAAGTGCTAATAAATTAAACTCACCAATGACCTTGCATTTATGATTTATCACACACACATGTCATAAAATGAATGGATGCAGTGTCTAGTTTATAACAAAAGTTATCTGCACTTTGGGAGTAGATAACTCCGGCTGCAATCGCTAGCGGATTCACCAGTGTGCTTTGGTGCCGCAGTGGCAGGCGGCTTTGTTGGTGGTCAAACTGCCGCGCCGCTCATGTTTCGCTTCCAGTGTGTTTGAGCCTTGAGATGATTTCTACTCAAAGGGCTACAGCATGAAACTGCATGCCTCTGTTACTAATCCTTGTTGGTAATTAGAGATTCATTTATGCGCAGACAAAGACGGTGATTAAAATGCCATTTGAAAATGATCATTTTGAATTGGCTGTTCTTAGGTCAAGCCGGTCTTATCTCACCCATATCATACATTCAAGTCTTAAGTATCTCATTTTTCTCTGCCTTCCTAGTTTGTTTGCCATAACTGTATGCGACGCGGTTTTCCGGACTCCATACTTATCTCATCAACCAACAGTTGCATAAGGTTTCACTCAAGTACACCAGGGTACTAGCCAGCTATATTATCTAATGAGCAAGCAATTTTAGCTAGGTATTATTTTATTTCTGTAAAACGCGCCAATAGAATATGATTGTAGAACTAGTATACTTCTGAAAGGGAAATATTTCACCAAGTTAGGCAGTGGCAATAAGTCAAATAATTTACATGAAAAAAGATTTATTTCACCAACACCTGACAAGCTACCTGTAGTTTATACACTTGAACCTTGGCCATTACCAGTGCAACACCTCCATCAGCTGACCAGATGTACCAGTCTTTTCAGTGATGTACTTGCAAATGACTACATTTACTCCCAGATTTAGCTGTTTGGACACAATAAAAGAATGATGCACTTACTATTACTAGTAAGCACTTACTTATGCACTGATGTTATCTCAACAATATCTAATAAAATGAGTACAAATCAAACTGTCTGGTTTGCAATTCTAAAATCATTTATGGATGTGAGCATTGAAAGCAAAGGCTCAATTAAATTGATTGTACCTAACTGTTTATGCAAACAATTCATCTCTACTAAATGTGAGCAGCATGCAGGTGAAACTTCACAGATGATCAGGTGCACGTTGTTCAATCCAATGTTTAATAGGAAAATAACTTGAAAAGTTACATTTATTGGCGGCCTTCAATGAAACATAATTTCATATATTTCCATGCCCTTTATATAAACAGGAAAGGAACGTATACTCAGCACACACTGCTGCTACATAATAAAACAGCTTCGTCATTCGAGAGGAATGCCATACACATTGTATACAGGCACATAAACTACAGGACTATATATCATTCAGTCAGGCTCTTGGCTGCGATTCACCACTTCAGTCTCAGCAAACTTTGTGACTGTAAAAGGAGGGTTCATTGTCAATGGAATATTCTTCCTACAATCCAACATGATGAAGTTAGCCATTACTAATACAAAAAGTAATTGTTTTTACATGCGGTACAATAAAAACTCCAACTACAAAAAATAGTTGGTGATCACACATTGCTAACTGTGAGTACAAAGAAGACAACAAACCACACCACCAGTGCGCTGCTGCCCAACGATACACAGGCACACTATTTATTCCGAGCATAAAACTACTTGTACATGGAAGAGAATCAAAGCTACAAAATTAAAGTTACTTTACCAAACACAAATACCTAGAACGCATCGAAAACACCCAACACTAAATAACTTTGTTCACAATCAAAATGATCACTCCACAGGCTGGTTCACATACATATCGTAGATGTGCGAAATTGATCGCAGATTCTCGTACGACAATCTGCGATACATGTCCACATGAACTTGGCAAACCCACGATCGCAATAGGTATAATCACTCTCTTGACTGGGAGGTAATAAAATCTCAAAGGACGTCTTCACTGACCAACGACTATATATGTACTAAATGAATTATCGTTGTTCAATTACACCGACCTATTTATTATTTTTAGCGATTTCAAAAATTTTATTACCTTGTTACTCATATTATCATTAAATATTATTCTATATTTTTTAATTAAAATTATAACTGTTGTTCAATGGTGCATTATTGTTTTTATCACCATCTCTTAATATAGGGGAGGCGGGGGTACCTTGGGACATGGGGCACAGTGGGACGGGTTCATTTCTGAGAGTTGTATGCTCCTGCTGGGTTTGATTTTCAGTTTTCTAACAGGAAATGACATATTGAGGCAGCCATATTATATTCAACCTCATGCTGGCACAGGATAAAATTTGGTGAGTAAAATAAAAATTTTAGTTCAAAAAGTAAATATTTTGTCACATACAATATACATAATTGTGTTGACTGGGTACCATCTACAGATAGGCTCTAAGTATTGTGGACAGTGATAATGTGTGTTTGATTGATTGAGTACAGCATTATATTGATTTACATTCCTTTTAATGAAAAAAAAGAGTTTGTTTGAATTCTTAACCTACGGGGCACAATGGGACAAAACCCTACGGGGCACAATGGGACATGTCCCACTGTGCCCCGATTTCCTCCAAATTGATTAAAATGTATTTTGAATGTATTTTGTAGACATAGCACGATGGTTAGAACCAGAATTCCCTCAACCAAGAGTCATACTGATGATACTGTATTTGCAACGGCTATTAAGGAAGTTGTAGATGGAACACTATCCTTGAGAGCGGCGGCTGATACCTTTGCAATTCCCAAGTCGACGCTAGCGAGAGCCGTGACAAAGTACCGGAACGCGGCAAAGACTGTTGGTAACGGTGAAGCTGCGACTAATATTTCATACCAACCAAATTGGAACAATAGGCAAGTGTTCACTGGTGAGCAAGAATCGCTACTGAAAGAATACCTTATCGAGGCAGCCAAGCACCATGCAGGGCTAACTAAGAAGATGGTACGGGAATTATCCTATGAATATGCGAAGACAATCGGCAGGAAGTATCCCCCGACATGGGACACCAACAGCACTGCAGGTATTTGCTTTCAGTCTGCTCATACCCACTGCTTAAATACTCGTTATTACAGCATATAAGCCTATATCTGATATGATCATTATAATACTAGTATTCATTATATAGCTAATATGATCGTTATAATACTAGTAGACCTATCGCTTAATAGAATTCTATAATATTTAAGGGTTACTTGAAGTCGAGCTAACCATCCATTGTGATTGATTGCAGGAGAAGACTGGATCTACCACTTCATGAAGAGACACCCCAACTTATCAGTACGTACTCCAGAAGCAACCAGTCTGAGTCGAGCGACGAGCTTCAATAGAACTAACGTCGCTGCCTTCTTTGCCAACCTAGAGGCTGTGCTTATCAAACACAAGTTTGAGGCTAGTGACATTTGGAACATTGATGAGACCGCGCTCACCACTGTACACAAGCCGCCAAAGGTCATCGCTCTGAAGAATGCGAAGCAGGTTGGAGTATCCACATCCGCTGAAAGAGGCACACTCGTGACACTGGTAGGATGCATTAGCGCCCAAGGAGGTTATATCCCTCCGTTTTTGATCATGCCTAGAGTGAACTTTAAAGAGTCCATGCTGAATGGCACCCCACCTGGAAGTAGCGGGGCTGCTCACCCATCCGGCTGGATGAATCAGGAGATTTTTCTTTTGTGGATAGAACACTTTGCTAAATATTGCAAATGCTCCAAAGAGAAGCCAGTGCTTCTCTTGCTGGACAATCACACCAGCCACATTTCAATCGCAGCAATTGATGCTGCTAAGGAGAAAGGGATAGTATTACTTACATTCCCGCCCCACTGCAGTCATAAACTGCAGCCGTTAGATCGGACTGTGTATGACCCGCTGAAAAAGTACTATAATGACACCTGCAACAGATGGATGCTCAACAATCCGGCTAGAACTATATCAATTCATGATATAGGAGCGCTGCTTGGCGAGAGTTTCCACAAAGCCTTTACACCAGCCAATATTCTGTCGGGCTTCCGCGTCTCTGGGATCCACCCATGCAACTCGGACATCTTTAGTGATGATGAATATTTGGCTTCGGCTGTTACAGACCGTCCAGCTCCGGTCCAAGTCCCAGCATTACCTCCTGCAGGTCTTTCTGGTCAATCTCAAAATCCGCTGCCCGCTGCCACAGTTACTGAACCTACACCATCGACCAGTGAATTGATCAGATCGCCCAACGATTTTACTCCCCAAGACCTTCGTCCATATCCAAAAGCTGGACCCCGCAAGAATGCAACCTCAAATCGAAGGAAAGTGAATTCCATGGTCCTCACTGATACGCCTGTTAAGCAGCAGATGTTGAAAGAACTGGAGGCAAAGAAGAAGCCACCAAAGAAAAGGGCCAAAATACTGACTCCGGAATCGAGCGATGATGATGACGGAAAAGAGGATGAAGCGCTGGCCAAGAGACTAGAGAAAGAAGACAGTTCTGGAGACGAGTTAGATACTGAAGAGCCACCAAGATCACCTAGGCCTACCACGGAGGTGGGAGAGTACGTCCTGGTCAAGTTTACTGGGAAGAAGACCAATGTGAGGCATTTCGTGGGCATTGTAGTGGAAACAGATGGCTGTGGAGTCTTATCGACTGTATCGTTTTTCAAGACTATTCATGGTATAAACCCTTCCTTCATCAAATCTGAGCCGGAAGATATCACGGATATTGATGACACCGATATTGTCCTTCGTCTACCACCACCAACGAACACTGGTGGAACTAGCAGGCTGTCCCAGAGGATCGTTTTCCCAGTTGACCTATCTTATTACTTTTGATTTATACTGAAAAACAGTTGAATATAATTTTGATTAGTTTCATATCTCAAATAAATAGTTGAACAACAAAAGTTAGTAAAGACCTCTCTGTATATTGTGATACATTATTTTCAATAGGAACATATAGTCCCAGAGTGCCCCGAGCCCTGTCCCAATGTGCCCCGACATAGGGGCACTCTGGGACAGTGTACAATGCTCTCTGTTTTTCTCACAACTTTTTTCTAGACTGGTAAACTGCCAAATGGTTATTATCATGTAGTTAACAACACATCAAACTATATATGTGTATAGTTTGAAGATGACCATCCCAAAAATAAACGGTCTGTGGCCAAATAGGTGAAATTTGTCCCAGAGTGCCCCCGCCTCCCCTACACTTTTTTAATCTCAATTTATAATAACATACTACTTATGCTATTACATAAAAATTCAAACCAACTATCATAATATTTCATTCAGAAAATGAATAATAAATAATAACAATAATAATTTTATTACTTATTATAATTTTTTGATGGCGGCCATGTTGTCATAAAATAACCTTGAAATTTATGTTTTTGAGACAGAAAGAAAGTTGTACGAACTATCGTACGACGTCGTAGGACAGCTCTACAGCTGAACTGTCCAACGAGCCTTCTACGACAGCGTGCGACGTCGTACGAAGTGCACAAAATCCAGTTTCACATACATCGCAGATTATCGTGCGATGATCGGCGATCACTTGCGAGCATCTACGATATGTATGTGAACCAGGCTTACATCAAAAAGGGAAACTGTGCATAATGCTATACCACTTCTGGTACTTAGCACCGAGTTGTATGCCAGTTTCTAGAATGTTCCAGGCAGAATGTAGAAAGGTGATATAGGATGGTCAACACATTGATTTGAAACACTGACATTATCTCCAAATACCGCGTCCAAAGCAAAAAAAAGCTTGAGTAAATTCATCTTCATTGCCATTATACCGTAAAAAATGGGACAGCTTAGTTAAACATTGAGTAGCAAGACAGTGATTAGGGTAGCGGATGAGTGGCTGAGGTAGCATGCGCTGCAATGAAGGTGGTTAACAACTGGGCCTAACAGTTTGTGTCAACAAATTGATTAGTGCTAGTAGTCAGCAAGTGCGGTAATCATTAGACCACAGATATGAACAAAGCTATCGCACTGGCACAGCTCACATAATGTGCCAGTCATCAAGTGATCGCAAACCCAAAAAAAGCACACCTGAGACACTGCTAAACATGGCCAACAATTACGGGGGGAGGGGGGTGGGCATCACCATCCCTCCCAAGCAATTTAAAAACCACAGGCGAAGTTTGAAATCTCAAAGGTATATAAAGGAGAAAGTGTGACTACATATTATCATTAGCAAAGTTTTCATTAAAAACCCACAAAAAAATTCCATCTGACTACTTCCAATGGCACAAGAATATGTGCTTTGCGGGTTTGCCGAACGCAGGTTGTTTACAAAAATTTTGGATTTAAATGAGTTTTTGGAGTAAAACCGCAGCATGGCTAACTTCCCGAGAATGAAAATGGAAGCAGCTGTTAGGGAGCCACGAAAACACATGTGCCATGCCGCACTTCATAATCAGTAAGTGTGTGTAGAACTACACTTGTTTTTAACATTACGTCTGCATTATCTGTAACATATTACTGCTGGAGCTAAAAAATCATATTTATAAAACCACAACTCAATTTATTATTTTACCTACCTGAATTATTTTGCAGTGAGAACTATGTGAACGGTGATGGTGGAAGACAGAGATACTTTGAAGCTTTTCACAGCAGCAATTGGGATAAACTAGGTGCCCGGTCTAAGCAAATGCACGGTGCCATAAACTGCCTGAAATGTGTGGACATGGACAATTACGCATTGCGCAAGACAAACAACAACTTTATAAAAGGTGTTGGCCAACAATCAGGAAAGAAAACCACAGAAGTGAAAGTTTCAATAACTGCAAAACGGAAAGCTGTGATGCAAGCCCAAAATACACAGGTGAGTGAATCAAGTGCAAGGGATCAAATGCTGACAAAACTAGAAATTGTAGATATAGTTTGAGTTTTAGGACTAAAATAAAGTTGATGTTGCAAAATAACTTGAGAAAAATCAAACCTCACAGATATTTGCATGTTTGTTGAACATTTGATTCATTGCGTAAATCAAATCAAATTATTGCCTTGCACTTTACTTATTGGCAAAAATAGGTTTGATTGTAAATTATCTTTACCGAAATTTGATTACTTCATACACTAATGAAATATTTTGTTGCCAACATGTGAAACATGGTTTCAGAAAAAAAACAACCTTCAAGCTGACGTTTCAGCATTATTTGGGGGAAAGACTTCTCAGAAAGCCTGGAATGAGCAAAGAATGAGGCAGTATGGAGAATTTCGAGAAAACCCAAGGAAAACTCATACTGGGAATCTTCAACTGACTTATTCATTTGACAGAGCTTATTCTTCGAGAACTGGAACAAAAAGCCAATGACGAGAAGGACCTTGGAAAGTCGATGCACCGGAAGTGGGCTGAGTTAGCACGACAAGCTAACTTACAAAGTATGACAGGAGCCCAAAACATAAATCCAGCACAGGTATTGAATGTTCGCAAATACTAATTCAATTTCGTTTTACGACAACATTTTTTTTGGACAAATTGATGAATGTTACAGATTATACAAGACTTTGCCATAGAAAATGGATTCACATTTCACAAAACATCGCACAAAAAAAGAAGTTGGAGACGACACGAGGAGCTTGGCATAGCAGTGTACTGGCCAAACAGTGCGGAAAAACTAGGTATGCAAAGAAAATTGGAAAACAAATAAAACTAGTTATCAGCAAATCTCTACTCAAATTTGTTGCTTACTTCATGTCAAAAATTTTCAATCAACCAAAATATTTTGACAATACATGCAATGCATCATATTGAACTATGTCATGTTTCACTAGAATGGCGAAACTTTTTCCAACAGATGAATTGATATCATATGCTACAATAGCAACTTCTTTCCGTTAATCAGTGCAGGCAGGACCTTCAAATGTCCACAATAAAATTATTGTGCATTTTTCTTTTATTTATTACAGCCGAAGAGCGAGAGAGAATGATTGCTGAAGGAAAAATTGACATAGGGAGACTAATATGCCCTGTCACATCTGTATTGCACAGGCACGGACATACAGTAAATCAAGTGGTATTTGGCAGGGCCATCAGTCTGAAAACGATCACCAACAAACATTTGGCATCGATGGCAGAAAAAAATTTGTTAAAAAACGCCTCCAGTGTTGAAGATATTGATGAATTACGGGAAATGATGAGAAAATGTGGAGGTGAGTGTTATTTTATGCATGTGGTACACAAAACGTAAAATTCTACAAGTAGAGTACACAAAATGTCTCACTATATATATATATAAATCAGTTGTGATAGTACACTTGAACTGCGGACAGCAAATTTTTCGGCATTTGTTGCCGCATCAGAACAGTACAATAGCAATACAGTATCTATATGCTGTAGGCACTTTCAAGGAGACAGATACAGCTGCTACATTGAAAGAGGAACTTAAAAAGCTGAGAACAACTCTCCATTATGTCTGCTGGCATGACCACTCAGACATTGCAGGCCACAGTTATTACCTCATCACTGTCTGGTTTTTGTACGACGAGGCAGTGTATATAAAAAATGATGAAAAAGGTTGCAAGTAAGTACATCGTACTCACCCTCAACATAGCTTTCTATCAAATGGCACATGCTCTTGGGGACCTCCTGCAACCACAATGCAATATTTTAGGTTGAATGTACAAAGCATGGTGGTAAGACCATATCTACATGTGATAGGAAGGTCCAACTTTTCTATTCAAAGCCAGTTGCAGTACGTGGAATAGAAAGTTACTGAGATTCAGTCAATGAGTGAATCAATGACATTCAACGGAGAAAACTATTATGCAAGACTTCGATTTTACTCTGGTATTGTTTTAGACAATTATGATAAAAAGCTAAAAGACTCTTAACACATATAATATTTTTATAATGTAATTTGGTGCTAATCTACACTATGGTAAAGATCGAGGCTGAACCAAAGCATTGTTATTTCAGGTGATCTACCAGCCAGAAACTTTGAGGCTGGTAATCAAGGACCAAGCAGTGTATATCCATGCATCTGTGGCCTGCCAGTTTAAAGTTTCCACAATTCAAACAAAGTGCTGCAAAATGCCCCATTCACATCATTGGAACATAGAATAAAACATTTTGGTAACATGGATCCAAAATTTCAGTACAACTTTGGAGCTATGAATGTAAGTTTTCATTCATAGCGACTCTAAAAAATTTTTAACCCACCCACATCCAAACAATTCTTGTCTGTCGGGTAATGGTTTAATGAATTAAATCCTTCACTATATACTGAAGATTGGAAAATTTTTGGTGAAATTACGGCCAGCCATTTATGTTTACCAGAAAAAAGATGTAGAAAAGATTTTGATGGAAAGAGGTTGGAAGAGTTCTAAGAACAGACCAACTCAAAAGGAGCTCCAAGATGCATTAAAAAGAGAAATTAAAGGTGAACGCCAACAATCCTTCTGTGTAAATTAATTTAAAGCCATTAGTAATTTCCACTTACAATGCTCACGACTCGATGTTTGCTTTAGGTGTGGTCAGACTTCCGGCACTTTTGACCACTGGACTATCTTTGGCTGATTTGGACAGTAGAGACATGGAGATCGCAACCTGTGAGCCTCTTCATGATCTCAAAAATCTCATTCATCACCTGCTAAATGAAATACCATGTCATGTAGCGAATGGCCCTTTGCGAAAGAGAATAAAAGACTTGTGATGGGACCCTAGGTATTACTGAAAATAATGAAATTTGCAAGGTGAAATAACGTTCTTTGAACAATTTTTCTTTATTCTGTTGCAGGAGAAAAACGACAGCTGAAAGCGTGTGATGCCAGATTGCACCTAATCAACTTAGCAATTCTGCTGCTGAACCCAGACTTTCAAACAGACAGGTATGATTGTTGTTACGACCAATCGTCAGCAAAATGATCCTCAAAGTCATATTTGCAAGCAAAAATACTTAGCAAAACTCTCACCCTAGAGAATTTAACTCTGTATAAATTTGTTTTTGTTATTATGCTGGATGGCTTGATGACCTTGAGACACACTAGAGAAAGATTAAAATCTTCAGGCCACACAAACATATTGTATTGTGACAAGATGATCGCTTCAATGTATATAGAATTTTTTTTCTTTAGTGAATGCAGGAAACTGTATCAAATGGTCAAAGCATTGACGGATATCCAGCGCTTGGCCTATCAATTGGAAGAAAATAGATGCTCAAAAGATGTTTTACGTTTTCACACCTCCGCACTGATATTTGTGACTGTCATGTCTGAAATGTTTGCCGAACCCAAAAATGTCTCCAGGAGAGCTATGTTTGGCACATTTTACCATTGTGTGGTCCAGCACATGCCACAGATGTATCATAGGTTTCTCTGAGGTCCATTGTGACAGAAACCTCAGAAAGAATGTTCCATGATCTGAGGTGAGTATCTGTACCAATATATTGCAACATAGGCCATATTCTTCAAGCAAAAACATATATAACATGGTGACTGTTATTGTGAATTAGGCATGGCCAAACCAAATAATGTAGTGTGAGGTAGCTGATCAAAAAACAGTTTCACGATATCATTTTCTTTTTCTGGTGTTTTTTATTCAACTGTTTAGTACTCCCAGCAAGCGTTTAACTCTGCCAGAAACCAACACTGATGAGGATAGTGTGAGAAGCAAAAGGTCCAAGCATGATGGTGACATTGATTACAACCCAGACTACTCGTTTTCCTATTATGTCAATGTGTAATAAACCTCTACAGTAGGGTCTATTAGTGATTGACTGATACTGTTAAATATATGTCTAAATTATCAACTGTTCATACTGTTCATACTGTTCATACTGTTCATACTCAACAACAACAGCACAACAGGAGCAGGGGTGGGGGGTCCTAGTGTAGAGTCAATTTTGGTGATGTCCCCAGGTCAAAGGTGATCATAAAACGCCAGACACACTTTTACATGTATCCCTTTGAGCATAAGTCACCATTTCTAACCATATTCAGTCCTGCTGTTGCCTCCACTGGGAGAAGTTGGTCACCAAGTAAGTAGTACCTATTTACTGATTACAGTGTACCTTGATTTGCCATATACTGTCAGCTGTGCGCCAAACTTCTGTTTCTTGTTCTTCATTTTTTTTCTGTCCTCCGAAAGCAATATCGTTCGTTGTTGTAGACTTTGTTTCTCCTCTCTCTCTAAACCGATATTGCACATAGCCACTGTCACTGCACCCAATCGTAAAACTAGTAAGTAACATTCCTACATCATTTGGTGCAGTTATTACATACGGTATATGCAACAAATGGTCTTCATTTTTTTAAAATTCACGATGCCGAATATGGACGGCCGGCTCGAGATTGTTTGTGGTGAGTACCCTGTGGGCTTTTACAATATGGACGTTTTATGATCGCTTGATCCGTATGCATGTCGGCAGTTGCTCATCGCCTTGTCATTTTTTTTAGGGGAATTATGAATGTCATTCCCGGTTAGTGAGAGGAATGAAGGAAAGGTGTTGACACTGGCGGCCGCCCTTGAGACGCGGCCATTCTGGCCTCTGTGGCCCAGAGTTGGCTACAACGGCGCAGATAGGAGTACATTACATTACATTACCTTAGCCCGATCTACTATTTTTTATTACATCACCTTAGTCAGATCTACTTTCCTTTCTCTTGTCCATCGTAACATTCATTATTTTCATACTACAATAAATTACTCTAACATTTTGTACCTTATCTCTCTTCCCTGCTATTCTGGGTTAGACATTGGACGACTTCACAGGTGTTCTTGCACGAACGGTTGGCTTAACTTCAAGTTGGCTTCTCTGTTGGTCATTTAATTATGAGTCATCGCTTGTCTCTAATCAACTTCCCTCAAGCTTTTAGACACATGACAAATCATAATTATCTTTTGGCCATGACACTAGCAGGTTCAAACAGTAGAAGAGAGGTGGCACAAAGTTTCAACTCATCACTGTTATTATAACTAAAGGGTAACCAGTTTTCAGTGATTAATCACGTGAACATCTAAGATAAAAAATTAAAATTGCACTAACAACAACAACTACTAGTGACAGTAATCTGAATTAAATGGCAGGGAAATGTACACTATCTCAAGGAGTTGCCGTACAGAGGATTACTTATTGGGTGAGTATTATTTTACACCAATCATTCTAGCACTAGAGTATATATATGACTGTAGGTATATATAAAGGCTGTAGTGTAGTGTATAGATGTAGTGTATAGTGATAGGATAAGACTTCGTGTGGATGAGGGCAGAGGCTAGCAACTGATCGGTCATCGAGGCACCCTTTTTAGGGTTGCTGAGATGGCCGAGGAGTCTAGCGCTCTGCCTCATGCCGCTAGGAGATTTGGTGCCGCAGGAAGGTTACAGGTTCGATTCCCGGTGGGGGGATCATAGAGGCATGCAGGCATTGCCCATTGCGCCTGACATGACAAATGAGGATGTACTAGCCGATGAGTCATTTGAGTGCAGCACCAATATTACCCTAGGAAAACAACAGGGAGTAGGCGCAAACAATATTTTATCACTGTTTTACAAATTCTGTTTCTTTTCGCTACTCGATAAATGTTATAATATGCAACGATGTATTACATGTGTATTTGACAGTACACACCCAAATCAAGAATGGACTGAAACTAAATTTATAGTTGGATGGTTTTTCTTGATGTGGACTCTGGCAAAATGTAGGAATTGTGGTGATAAATGTAAGCAATCTTATTCACAGCCATTTGTTGGTTTTATTGCAATCTTTTATGCCAGCGCTAGTGCTGGTTCTGCATTTGGAGGCTCCCACAAACGATATAAATTACTACATCACTGAAGCAGGCGTAAATGGTTATTGAAGTGGAAAAACCATTGGAAGCAAGCTGGTGATGTAATATTGTTTTGATATTACTTTCAAATTTTATAGTTTGTTGTTATGTAATTATCATTATATTACATAAAATTTCATGGTTCACTTTGGGCAGCAATCATATCAGTTGCAATAACAGTGACAGGAGCTGCGTTGAAGGTTGACATCACTTGTCACGAGTGCAACAGCAACTACCTCAAGTGCTCGTCAGACGGCACCAAACAAGGCATCTTCCGTATCAACCACCTTATAAGCTGCGCAATTTTACTCAGTGGCAGTCTGACTGCAAAGTTTCTAAGGTAATCAAAATAAAATTAATTGTTGCGCAAGCCAAGCAGCTCAAAAGATGTTATGAAAATGCGGTGATATGCCACAGTAAATAAATAGCTAGCAAAGCCTCAGTAAGTTTTTTTCAGAGTGACCTCGGTAAATGGCTCAATAAAATAAATTCAATCAATTATAGTCATATTGGTCCATCAGTTGCTTGGCACTCATGCTTTTCTCTCTCAAACACCATCCTATTACAGAGCGTTAGATTTCATCAAAATTTCAACCATATCACAGAGAACATACTACAGACACCAAAGCGCTTATTGAGTGGGCACCATAAAACGAGTTTGGGAAAGCAAACAACTTGATCGTGTAAACCAGGTGCTAAGCCAAGGGTGCAGGAATGCCATAGTTTGGGACGCACGCTGTCATTCAATGCGCCACAGGTGAGTCAAACAAACCTGTTTAATGCTGGTTTTGAAGCTCAACATAATAATTGAGATATATAAAATTGCCTGGAATGATTGTAACCATATACGTAGATAGACACTAGGCATAAGAAGACAATTGATAAGTTTTGCTACACTACATTGAATTGTAACGACTTTCAGCCTGACAGAACTGTTATTGGTACCGATCAAAATTGTTCAATCATATTTCTGCATTGTAAATGTTTGTAGTGCAAAATACAGCACCTACACATTGATGGATGTGACAAATAACCAAAAACTCACCACAAAACCTATACAGGCAAGTCTTTGCATGGATGTTCACCTGATTGATCAAAACTCTAGATGGTCATATTTGCATAGCCTTGCTGTCAACAATTTCCGTACACAGACTGCTGGCAATTCAAATGCGATGGAAATGATAGGCCTGAAGGAATATTTCCAACAAGTCGTCAAAAATTGGAAAGATCAGAATTTATTAGTGACCGGCACATTCAAGTAAGAAAATATAAGAGGGAAAACTATGGCAGCAATAGTCAGCAAGGAGAACCCACACAACTCATTACCTTGATTTATGGCATGTGGCAAAAAGAAAGTATAACCACTATCATAAATGGTGCATTCAAAACCTCTTCATAGGGTGATTCAAACTTTGCAAAATGTGACAGGCTGCTCTCACAGGCTTGTGAAATGATTGTTTTGATTATTTGAATGATAATTTTACTGATTTATTCAAGTTTGAAAAAAAGATCTGAAAAATGAATCGAAGGTTGAGAAAGCTGGGAATGAAACAACTGGCCAAGTGTAAAAATGGAGTACAGCAATTGTAAATCATTTGTATTGAGCTCCCTCACCAAGAGATCCTAGTGTACATGATTGGAGTAGTGTGGCGGAAATGAAGTGGAAATCTTTGCTAAACCACATAGCAAACATTCAAAATCCGTTTTTATTCAAAATGTGTTCATGGGAAGAGGAAACTTGGGATGAAAAAAGGAAATACTTGAGCAAAAGTAAGTGGCAGTTATCCAAGTTATGATGCTTTGGAACGAACAAAAAGAAACTGTGGTTTGATGTGGTCCACCTTTTTTCAGGTCTGCGATAGCCGTAGCTTAGTCAGTTAAGCATTAGATTAAGTTAAATCCTGTTTTTATTGAATAGATTATACAAAATAATTTCTTAGATTATTATTATTAACATTAGTAGTATTCATATTTATTTGTATCAGAAAGCTTATTTTTAGTACAGAGTCATCAGGGTCATTTTTTTCTATAGTACGGCATTATCTGATTTGTATAATATGGGTCTGGCTGGAATAGTTGTTGAACAAATAAAGAAATACGAATTGGAACTTTCTGTGCTATCAAAATCCTCAGAAATTAAAGTGGGTCACATAGTAGCTATAGTAAAAAAATAATGTTGCTAAATGTTGCTAATGTTGCTAAAAAAACAGTGCAAAGACTTTTTGTCCATAGATTTTGAGGTGGGTGTTTTGCACAACTTGTGGGAGGAGTAAAAGACTAGCCAAGTCTGCCACTGGTCAACGTAGTAGGGGGTATAGCTGTTATAATAAAATTCTTTGGCAAAACATTTTTTGTTCACCAACAGCCACTTCCGGAAGTAGTTGATGTAACTGTGCCGAGTTCGAACCCAAACTTAATGCTTCCTGTAGGTCTTGTAGGTGTGGTACACTGAGACTAAACAATGCCAATCTTGATAGGGTTAATAAAGCTTTCAACGTTTGGTTTAATAAGCAAGTATTAAGTGAAGTCCCATCGTCTTTTGAAAGAAAATACATTGCTTAACACTCATAAAAGTCCTCAACCGAGCAATGTTCGTGATTTGGGTATGTGACCAAAAGTCCTATCACGGCCAATGGCCGTGATTTATTTTGTCATGTTTGCGGAACTGATTGCAGAAGTTTGTGTAGACTGATATAAATAATTTTTATACCATAGTGTAGAGCAGACAATTACCTATTTATTTATTGCCTAAACGAAAACAGTTCCAAATATCCTTAACCCATCACTTCCTGTTTTAAATTTCGGATTTTTTTTGATAATCATGGGCAAATTTTTTTTGGAAAGGAGCAAGCATATTGTTTTCTTCTTCTGATTTAGTTAGTTTATTAATATCTTAGCTGGTTTGAGCTCCCTGGCACTGGAATTGAAGGTTAGTAGGCTAGTAATTATTTATTTAGATACGGCATTGATAATAAATAATTAATTTTAATATTTTTTTATTATTTTTGTAAAGTTGTTGACTGATGTTGTTCTTTACATCAAAATGTAGCTCTAAATGTTTCTAGTTCATTGGTGTACCAATAAGGGTTTTATTTTTGCCTGTAATAAAAATAATAATTACTTTCAGTAAAAAAGTTCTCCGAAATTTTCGGTCATTTGTGCAACGAGTGTCCAATTGTTGTTGCAGTGTTCTAACACTTTTCTTGCATATTTTTGCTTCAAATTTGGCTAGTCTTATCAGAATTTTGTCCTATTTTCAGCTGTGCTATCAGTTTTTTGTCTAGTGTGTTATTTTTTTTGTAACTGGTTGATCTGTTGAGAGCATTACTAAAAAATGGTCTCCGAACTAAAAAAATAATAAAAGTAGTTTAGCCAGGTGAAATCAATCTGTTATTAATTCTACTAAGAGAAGAGAGAATGCTGATTCTTATGAGCATAAATTTGTTACCATATCATGTATAGATGAATTTTAATAAAAGTTTGAAAATCGAACTTTTTTTGCTAAAAGCGGGTGAATCCTGTGGTAATTTATTGGTCGAAGCGATTGAAATTCAAAGAGTTACATCAAAAAATATTTAACTTGCTAAACACAATAAAACGTTGCAAACGCTAATGCGTAGTAAACGCCAGGCGATAAAATGTGCTCGCACACAACTCACTGGTGAGTTAAAATCTCAGTTACTTGTGAGTTATCAGAGGTTTAAAGGCTTGGAAAATGAAATTCGTGACTATGAGCTTCAGATAATTGAGTTGAAAAAAAGTTGAAACTGTTGAAATTATTAGTTCATTCCGAACTTACAAATGAGGTCGTTATAACTGAGATTCTTTTTAGCATACAAGCATGGTCCTTGCCTGACCAACTCCACCAGCAATCCATCAGCTTCAGACTTTACCAATATCGACTTGTGAAAAGTTTGTGACTAACTTTCTCCACAAACTAGGTTGTGACTACCTTTCTCCACAAACCGTCGTAAATACTGCAGCAAACAGAGTCTGCTACCTGATGTCAATCTCAGGTTTACATTATTTGATAAAAAATAAAAACAATGAAAACCTTAGCGTATAAAAGTCTGAAACATTGTTATCACTTCATTTAAGCCCAGCCACCTGGGACCCACAATCTAGCAGGCCACAAACAAGAGACAAGACAATTAACCGCTGTTAAGAAATAAATCTGTAAAAAATTGCTGAAGAAAGAACTGGATCCTTTGCCATCTGCCTCCACAGTAAGCAACATGGTCAGTGAGATGGACATTGTTGCACTGGAGCAAGCTGTGCAAGCAATGCTGGAATCGGAGATCGGAACCCTTTGCTGGGATACCACTAGTGTTGGACAGGATCATGTATATAAGCTACATTTTAATACAAACACAGGCTCATTCGTACTCGGAGTAGATCAACTATCTGGTGGCACTACCGATGACTACCCTCGACACATATCAACATTAAAGTAAGTTGCCCAAGTCTATTCCGAATGAAATGCCTCGAATTGGCAAATGTGCTAGCAGAAAAATTCAAAATAACATCAACATCAAGTGGTAAAGCAGTTTTAAAAAAACTTGTGTCACAAAAAACCAACTGATGATGTACTACTCGAGCAATAATAATGAAAACGGCTCAATTTTTTTTTCCAGTTCAAATTGCTTTTTACTGGTTTCAAAACACTTTCTTTGCATTTTTGGGATATTCAATAAGCTTTACAACTTGTTGGGTTTTGAAAAAAAATTGCTCAAAACTATTTTTTTGGCCATGAGCAAAACACTATCTGACGCTTTTTCAATATTTGATCGAGCAAAACACACTATCTCATTTTTTCGTCTAATTATATACAGATATAATGCTGATATTTAGTCTTTTTTTTTTAAATGCCTTAATAATTTATGTTCTTGACTTTTGCACTTGTAGTCAATATGTTTGCAGCACTTCCCAGCTTATTTTGAGACCATTTGTGTCAGTAATTGCTCACAAACTGGCGATCTTTGAGCTTTTTCTTTGATATGTCCTAATCCTTTCCGCTCGTGTCTCTTTTGCATTTGTATTTGACAAGTTTGCAGCATTTCCCAGGTTATTTTGAGATCTTTTGTCCCAGTATTTAATGACAAATCAGGAACCTTTGATCTTTCTCTCTTTCAATATCCTAATCCTTTCTGTTTTTGACTTCACTTGTAGTTGAAAGTTTGCAGTAATTCTGAGGTTACTTTGAGATCTTTTCCCTCACTATTTCCTGGCAAACCTTTTACGTTTGATCTTGTTCTCCGAACTGTTTTAATCCATTCTCTCAAAGCAGTACTTTGGATTGTATTCTGCTCCATGATGTCCGAAAGCGTGAGGCATGAGAGGCCTACCAGGAGGCCGCTGACGGTAAGGATGGATGCATGGTGAGGAGTGTGGACTTACAGAAGGTAATAATGCTACCCATAATGCCTAGTATTAAGAGCGTGTGCTTTACAAAACAAATAATCGGTTTTCATGAGATCTTTGCCCCAATCGACTCCTACAAAAAGCGCAACAAGATTAACAGCATAGTGTGGCATGAAGGCATTGCCGGCCGTCATGCAAAGGAAATCGCATCAACGTATATCATCGCATTGAAGCAAGATAGAGATTTCAAACATGTGTTGTATTTCATGGACAATTGCACGGCCAAGAATAAGAAGTGGACGCTTTTCACCGCTGTTGTCGACTTAGTCAATTCAAAAGAGGTGTCTGCGGATACAAGTACATTCCAATATCTAGAAGCAGGACATACGTTCATGTCAGCTGACAGCATCCATGCTGAGGTAGAAAAATGGATCGGAACAAAAAAAACCGTCTTTGATTTTGTCGACTTTGTCAGCGTCAATGAGGCCCCAAAGATCAAGGTTACAGTTCCTGATACTACCGACTTCAAAGCCGTAAAACCAATGCAATCTTAGCCAAAACTTGCCAAGCGACACTGCCTAATTGCTGGCACGAGAGTGGTCCAGTTTAGAAGAGGGAGCAGCACCCTTCATATTAAGACCAGACACTCTCATGCCGCTTATACAACGTTCGACTTTCTTCGAGAGAAATTCAAGCCAGGCGCTCAACCCTAGCTGCCTCTGAGAGAAGCCGATTGGTAAAAAAGCAGACATTCTGTCAAACTTGCTACCACTCATGCCAGAAAATCGCCATACTTTCTGGCAAGGTCTTAAAACAGCGGATGTGTCAGACCTTATTTTGAATATCGAATAACTGACTATGTAACGTATTTGTGCTGGGTTTGCAAACTTATATTGACATGAATGTTCCTTCTGAACAAATGTTTTTTTTGATCAAAAACAATCATGTTTATCAACTTTATTTACTCATTAACACATTTTATCTGTTCACTAGTTTTATTTATCCACCTTACTAACTTTATTTGCTTATATGTCATTTTTTAAATGCAAGCTCAAAGTTTCACAACGTAATTGTATTAAAAGTGTGCAATGCATATACAAATTGGTTGCAATGGTTTTGCAAGAATGGTTTCACTCAATGCGTTTTGATCTCTCAGTTAATCCATGAAATTAACGCAAATCTATTCAAGTAGAACACAATGTATTCACATAGTGTGTTTTGCTTGAATGGCCTACGCTTGAACTCCAAGTGAGGCTATTCAAGGAAGGTGACAGCTCTCTTGTTGTGCCCACATACAAAATCATGGCTGACTTGATATCCAAGCTTCAGAGGTTAGCAGACTAGTTCTATGGTGGGGTTAGGAAAAGTCTAAAGGTGCGTTTATGCCTCTCCTAGAAAATCGGCCTGAAAATTCCAGGGCGGAACTCCTCGGCCGAGATTGAAATGCACCTTTATGGCTACGCGATTCCGTGGCCATTTACGGTTGTCAGCTGGTTTTCCCACAACGGAAAACGAATATATATATTATTATTATTACTGTTATTATTATGACAACAGCTACTCTACTGCCACTATATTATTATTATTATTTGTTTGTTTGTTAATTTATTACCATCAGATAGATAACTAGAAAAGTGGATAATAATAAAAGCGAAAATAGATGTTGATGCTGAACTAACAATTATTATTATTATTTATTATAAATAATATCATTTCATTATTGGTTAGTAACAATTACTTATTAAATATTATCATTTGACAATTATAAATTATTAATAAATATGTAACAGTTTGTCAAAGCTTAGGACAATTATCAGCAACAATGAATAAATTTAGATATCATTTTCTTTTTGGATCATTTCAATAACTGATCTGTGATTGGTCAGTTAACTACGACACAACAAATAAGTATCATCGCGGATAAAATATAGATGAGCCGATATTTCAGCCCCTGAGCCATCAAATTGGGTCACACTCACCCACTTTTCCGGCAAAACGGTGATCAGCCCCGAAATCGCTGAGGATTAAAGCACCTTAAGAAGAATGCCATCTAGTGAAGCCAAGAGAGTAGAGTGATAATTTTGGTGAATTAAAAACCATAGCAGAATATCTTGGAATCAACATTGATATACATTGCCTCTATGAGGAGATGTCAAACTTGAGTATATTCATGTTGGAGTTGAAAGATAGAAAAGATTGTGCTCAGTCATGGCTAGAGATTTTAAATGCTTCTGTATCTCATGAATTGTCAAAAATAGTGTTTTGTTCTGAGCATTTCTAGTTCAAACGTTAGAGCAGAAAGAGTATTATCTCAAATGAATGCTAAATGTACAGATGTGCGTATTGGAGTGTCTGCGATTCTTATATGCTGTGAGCTTCAGGTTTCACAAAACTTTGATCATTCATGTCGAGAATTTCACGCTTAGCTCAAGACAAAACCGGAGCTTCTAAGAAAACTCAAATCAACTGACAGCTGTAATTTATAAATTATGAGTCGATTCGCTATCCTGCATTGGTGTTCAGTGTTTAGTAAAGTTTGTTGACAGCCATAACTATATTTCAGTACTCTTTCTTTTCATATGAAAAAAATTGTCACAGGGCTAAACACTTATAATCTATAGGTACTGTGAGCAGTTATCAACATCTTTGATATTGCAGGATCAGTCGAGCGTGACGCTATGTAAAAATGCGTATGAGCCTTGTTTAGTAGTTGTGTAGTAAAAATAATGATAATTGGAAAAATGTGTCACAATGTTATTTGTAATTATACTTCCATATTTTACATGACAACAAAGACCATGAGAAGAAGATGAGCACAGCCACAAATGAAAATAATTTTTGCTATAGTAGTATTATGTATTTATTTTTTCTATTGTAACAACATAATAAATAATAAAGCACTTAAACTACACACACAGAAAAACGTGGAGGAGTTTTAATCCTATTTCAATCAATTCTTACTATCCACGAACGTAATCACCTGCGCGATTGAAATGTGATTAAACAGGGAGTGATTTATTACCACAGCCAATGCACTGGTTAATGGTCCGTATTCAATCACTTTAGGATTAAAATTTGGATTGAGTTAGTCTCCCAAGGATTAAAAACAAGAGCATTTTTGATCACTGTATATGCATATTGTTAATCGCATGATGATTGTATTTGGAGCATTGCTAGTGCAGTCATTGATTAAAGTTAGGATCAATATTAATCTTCCGTGAGTGCTATGTCTGTACGGTTTTTCTTTGAGAGCGATTAAATATTGGAAGCGATTTGAATTTGGGGTAATTCTTTTGTATTGAATTTAGCTGGTAGAAAATGACAAAGCTTATTTCAGAATGTAATGGCAACTTGTATTGAACAAGGAAACTGAGATCAGTACAACACCATTAAAAAGGAAATACAGCGATTAAAACATAAAACCAACTAAGAAGATAGAAAATAAATCGATAAAAATAACTGGCTCGATTGAATGATGATTAGTATAGTATAGTCTATTAGGACATAGATCCACTGGGGTACACTCCGAGTACATGCAATAGATTCCAAGTTGAAACTGAGAGATGATGGCTGATTTTGATCTTCAAGCTCCTAAAATAAGAGTGACATCATTAGGCACATTTTACAATAAGAAGGTATCCCAAAATAAAAAATAAACCGAATCCAACAAACCTTCAGAAGTTGAAAATTAAGATTGGGCAACATCACAGCTGTTTGTTCATCACCTGTGAGCTCTTGACTTCATGTATATTCAATTTTCGTTTAAAGAAGGACATCTCTAGTTGGTGACTGTTCTAAAATGCAGAATTATGATATAGTAGCAACTTTTATTTGCAGCCACTTCAAGTTCAAAAAGTTTCGAATGTGACAAAAAAGGAAACAATCAATTATTTACTAAACAACATTCAACATCATTTGTTCAGTTTAGTAATTTAACTTAGTTACTAATCAATGCACAAACAATTGTGTATTTATAGTATATCTTATTTACCTGCTTCTGTGTCATCATTAACTTAGAGTTTTGAGACAGCTGTGTAAGCCTTCATCATCCTCGTGTGCTCTCTTTGTTAGTGATTGAAGCGGGAAACTAATAGCCTATTCAGGGACAATAAGACTGTATGCTTAGGCGATCATTGATACCCCCACTTGCTATTAGGTAATCATACTATAAATGCCAAGGGTTTTCTCCATTTTAATCATATCAGGAGTAAAATCCAACTTGAAGATAAGAGCCAGAGTTCAATCATGTCGGGATTAAAGTTCTTACTGGGTCAGTAAAGCTAACAATTAAGGACTTGTAGAATAACAACACTGTAGAACCACATTGTAATCGCTTGAGGAGTAAAGTTCTTACTAGCTGATTAAAACCAGAGTTTAATCCCCTGAGAGTGATTTATTGACCTACCCACAATTTCTGGCAAAGTTATTGTCTGATTTTAATCCTTAATTACTCTTTCCAGCAAACAATCCCAAATTTTCTACTGAAATACCAGATATCACCCCTAATGATGCCGGATTGTACTCTTATATTAATTATTACAGTGTTTAATCACCTGTTAATTCCCAAATGTTCCACTTTTTTCTGTGTGTGTATAACATTGTTAAATAACTTGCTCTTATTATTATTGACTAATACTTTCCAAACGTGTATTATTAGTCCTGTTTTATGTTTGCCATCTGATGAAAATATAAATCATGTTATAAAAACATATACAATGTAATAATTTATTTCAATTACTAAGGTGATCGTGTATTTTTCAAAACCAATTTAAACAACATATCTTCACGTAAGGAAAAACAGGATAGCCAAGTGCACCGTAGACACAGGGTCAAAAAGCACCTTCAATGGAATCACTTATATATGCCAAACGCCTCGCATTGCGTGTTGAATCGTTGGCAACAATCTTGCATTAAAACAATTACCATCAAGTTTTAGAAATTTCCAACCATAGAAGTTACACTAAATTAATGACATGATGCAGCACTGACACGATTAGAAATTTTCTGAAAATAATGAACCAATAATATGCTCGGAAGTTCATCATGGTGCTGGGAAAATAATTGATTCAGTTGCTTGTGACTAATCAGAGGGTTAAAGGCTCGGAAAATGAAATCACTATGAGCTTTAGATAATTGAGTTGAAAGAAGAGTTGAAACTGTTGAATGATAAAGTGAGTGAAAATATAAAAACTAGAGTAAGTAATCCATATACTGATGAAATTAGGCAGTGCGTGTATCTTAGGTTGCGTAAAGCCGTGGCTACACACACCTACGTTTTGTAGGAATATGACGAAAGAAATGTTTCCTAGCGTCGCTCTGGTGGCTACACACACAGATGATTGATCACCGCAAAGCTACGGAGTGTCCAGGGAGGCAAAGAGGACATAATTATTGAAATTGTTGATATAATAACTATTATAAATATAAATTATAATTATTAATTGTGTTCCTTTATAAAACTAGAAAAAAATTTTATTATCGGTGATAAATAATTTAAGTTTATAAATAATAATTAGTTGCTTATAAATAAAAAATACCCTCTTTGATAGAAGTAACAAATGGTCTGTTGGCCAATCAGTAATGACCAGATCAAGGTTGAATTATAAAAAAGTACATTGGTGTCGTCAAATTTCATCCATATATTTTATCCAATTGAGAGCGGTTATTTAATAAAAATGGTCCAATCACCGAAGAGTCAGGCAAAAAACGTTTTCGTAGACCAACATGTTGGTCTACGAAATTGAGCGTCTCTTTGTAAAAAAAAACGTCGCTTGGAAATAAAAAAAATGAGTTCTTACCGCATACCGACAAAACGTAGGTGTGTGTGAAACCACCCCTTAAACAGTGTACGTACAGTAATTAGCAGTCTCTAAAAAGTTGGTTAATCAAGTTTTAAAGCCGTTGTCATCTGCAACAACAGTGTGTAACATGGTTAGCGAAATGAGGGTACTTGCACTGGGGCAAGCAGTAGAGGCAATGATGGATTCTGATATGTAAATATGTGTTGGGATGCTACTGTTGGTACGGCACATTTAAATGAACTACATGTTAATGGAAACGCTGGTTCATTTGCGCTTGAAAGTGAACGATTAGCTGGGGGGAACACCGACGATTATGTTAGTCATATAAGACAAACTATTGAATGTGGAGCAAAGGTATTTTCGGATATGAAGTCTTTGAATATTGACGATGTATTAGAAGAATTAAAAAAGCGAAAAACATAAACGTTGAGTGATAGAGCGGCTGTGAATCATTGTGTATCTACAAAGCTTTCCGAGTATGTTGGCCATCCTGTTTTAGATTTTATTTGTAATATCCCTCCTCTCGACAGTCTATCCATTGCATTTAGGAAACTTGCTAAAGACTTTGAGACTGACTATAACACTGACAGCACTTTTTTTGGTGCTGAGTCCGCTTTTTTGAAAGTTTTGCTCAACATCTCAAAGATGCGTTACCAGTCTAAAGGTGACCCCGCTGGATTGTCTTGGTTTCTACGCAAAAATGATTTGGAGTTTCTACTGCGATACGTAGGTAATAGGTTTCATGTTCTAATTGGGTTGAGTGGGAACATCTACTAAATGAGGGAGAAGTTGGCCGAGTATCTTCGTATGACTTGTAATAAAACAGAGCAGTTCCGTGATTCTATCGGACCTGACTTGACCTTGACAATTGTTGAAGAAGAGCTCCAGGTTTGTGGGTTGTTTGGTAAGGTTTTGACAGGCCCTTGGATGACCTGTATATACAGGAAGACTGGTCTGTCAAACCTGGATAGTTGTGCACCTCCTTCTTTTATGGTAACCAAGTTACAGCAATTGGTAGCTCGTCCTAGGCTTCTATGGGACATGAGTTTCTGTTGTTTTGATGTTCAGGATTCGACTATGTCTGCACTTTCAACTGCTGTACAGGAAAATCTCTGTAGCACAGAGCCAAGTGTGCGTTCTTTTGAACTTGCCAAACGTGATGCTGAAGATTTTCTCACAGTTGTGAAGCGGCAAGCTTCAAGGTACTTGCCAAGTGGAGAATTGTCTACACTAGAGCCACAGATGATTATGTTGGTACCAACGCACATGCAGACAACAGTGTGGCGGAAAGCATTTTGGGCCTCACTGACAACCTCATGAGGAAATGTCCAAATGCCAGTGGAGCCTACATCGCTTCCAAAGCAACATTCACCACCAACAAGACATTTGACTGGCTGCATACTATGTGTGATGAAGATCGAATTTTTAAAGCCATCACGCAGGCTCGTGTACATCAACAGAGAGCTTTGGTAAATGCTCGAGCAATGAAGCAGGATATTAGTGATCATATGAAAGACCGCTCTCAGTAACGGGTAGACTTGCAGCGCAAGCAGAAGACCAAAAAGCTGAAGGAATACATCAGGAACCCTGCTTCGTTTGCTGAAAATGTTGCGCAGTTAGATTCTGACACCTCTGTGCAATGCATCACCTTTGTATTGGATATCATCGTCAATCCGTCCTCTTTGGAAGGAAAGAGCTTGGTATGGGTGTGGAACACAGAAGGCACATATGCCCCATGGAACTATAATGTCATGAAGCTGCGTAAGACCAAGTTACTAGTAACAAAGCGCTGATATGGCAGCACGGTGAATGCTTTGAAGACTCTTACTCTTATCCTTTTGAGTTACATCACTTTGTGACTGAATACTTATTTGGAGATGTTCAGTTAGCTCCCTAGTCGATGGTGGTCATGGGCGACAGAGCTTCATGCTGGCTCATGTTCCTCCAGTTCTATAGATCCTTGCGATATTCTAAGTTTTGATAATTCAAAGTTTTGCTGGGTTGGAACCGGCTTGTATTTATTATATCTATGTATAATTTCTTATAAACCTGTATTTATTACATTGGGTTGTATTTATTATATATATGCATAATTTCTTATAAACTCAGATGAGTGTAGCTATATATATAATGTGTATAAAAATTTATCGCAACTTTTTTATATTTTTTACTTAATGAAATTTTCTACCTCGTTTGTCAACATATGTTACATGTTTTTCATCTTGATTTTTCTTTTGTGGGTGCTCAGGTGTTTTTACAGAAAGTTTTGATTAATGTGTTTTTTGTGCTGTGGTGAAGGATTGTGGAAATTTCACATTCTTTACCGGGTTGTGGCTGAGGTTATTTTTTTGTTTGGGATATAACCTAGGGGCTAACTTGGTTTAGGGTTTCATTTATTACGTGAAGCTACTAAACCATACCAGCTGGGTCATCAATTAAGGAATTGAATTACTTACCACTTGTGTAATGTATGTATGACAAACATAAATCTTGATACTTTTCCTTACAGATGCCTTCCAGAATAATCAACATATGCAGGCACAGTTATGTTAGCAGGCTTCAGAGTTTAGTAAGTAAAAGGGTAAGTTTTGCTGTAATCGTACCATTCGCTGTTTTCTTTTGTCAAGGCCTGATCTTGGCACTAATGTGTTGACTGATTTTGTAGAAGGATAATTGGGATCTCCCCGTGTGAACATAGTGATGCATGGCGGGCCTGGTGCCAGGTTGTACAGTGTCCCTGTAAGTCAGTCAGATAAAAACTATCTTGTGATAATAAAAAAGTTTTTGTCGTGTATTTTATACCTGTATGGTACCGGTATGTATGTTCGCAGCTACCTTCCGCTATGGTGATATCGTGGTGGTTCATTGTGGCAGCAATGACATAGGTTGCACTAGGATGACACCGTCACAACTGGCAGACGCTTTTATTGATGAATACTTCAGATCTGGTAATATAATAATTTTTTGTTCTGCGGTGAACAGGGAAAAGCCACGAGACTCGACTTACAAAGCCTTTGCTGAACTTGCAAACCAGTTCAACCGCCGTCTTAGAGATGGAGTGAAAGATATTCCCCATGCTCATTATTGGTGCCACCGTCGTTTGCATGATCATTTATGCAGCGACGGTGTGCACTTTTATGAGCGGGGCGAGTTGTATTTTATGCTGTCTCAAAGACGAGCAATTAAAAAACTTGGTTTGCAAGCAGATGGCAAAGGCAATGGATGATGGTTTCGCAGTTTTTTCCTGACACCATGATTAATTTTTCTAATGTAAATTGTAAATTAATTTAATCAGTTCACTTGACAAGTTTTTTTTTCCGTGATATATTTTTCTTTAAATTTAATTATCCTTCTCGTCTAGTGCGATTTTTTTTCTTCGTTCAATCCTCTTTCTTCATCTAGTGTAATATTCTTCATTAAATTCAATTGTCTTTCTTGGTCTAGTGCGATTTTTTTCTCCGTTCAATCGTTTTTCTTTATCCAGTGTAATATTTTTTCGTTCAATTCAATTGTCTTTCTTTGTCTAAAGCATCTGTTAGCTGTGCGTTTTTGTGCTAGTTGAATCCTTATCATTGTTTGCCACAATTAACTTCCTCTCCCTGATGTCGCCAGCATACAGTTACAACCCCCTGATGTCTCCTGTATCCAGTTACAACCCCATGATGTCTTCTGTCTGCAGTTGCAACCCTATGATGTCTCTTCTCTGCAGTTACATCCCTTCAATGTCGCCTGCCTGCAGTTACAGTCCACTGATGTCTCCTGTCCGCAGTCACAGCCCACTGATGTCTCATGCCTGCATTTACAAACAACCCTGTGATGTCTCTTGTCTGCAGTTATACTTCCGCAGTTACTACGCTGTGATGTCTCGTATCTGCAGTTACGACCCACCAATGTCATCCGTCTGCGGTTGCAACCCTCTGATGTCTCTTGTCTGCAGTTACATCCCTCCAATGTCGCCTGTTTGCAGTAACAGCCCACTGATGTCTCTTGTTTGCAGTTACATCCCTCCAATGTCGCGTCTGCAGCAACAGCCCACTGATGTCTCCTTTCTGCAGTAACAACCCACTGATGTGTCTTATCTGCAGTTACACCTCCGCAGTGATGTTTCTCATCTGCAGTTACAACCCACCAATGTCATCAGTCTGTAGTTGTACCCTCTGATGTCTCTCTTGTGTAGTTACAACCAACATAATGTGTTTTCTGATCATACTTGGTAATTTAAATTATAACCGCTAGTCTTTATTTCCTGTAATATTGTTTGCAGGCTGTAGCCATTAACTAGCTGCAGTTCAAATTATTTGCTTAGCTTGATTACTTGGAACAAATAATATACAACATGTCAAATCTTTTGTCTTGTATTTTGATCCAACATACTTGACAAGCATTGTTATGCGTAGTTTAAACGGCCAGTCTTCAGCCGTATTATGCAGCCGTGTGTTCTCAATACCGCACCAAATTCGACTGAATAAAGCTGTCACATGTTAGTGGAATTTCCAGCAGTAAGTGTGGTAACGGTTGCCGTAACTCCGACCAAGAAATGGCCAGTCGTATTTCCAGCCGTGTTTAGAGCCAGAATTCATGAGGCCACAAAACGAACAACAATGACCGCATGACAGCCCGCGAGGTGATGATTTTCTGTATCTATGAATGCCATCAAACCATGTAGTAGTAGCAGTTGTTCTTGTCATTGAATGATGAGAGACAGCCTGCTAATCAATCAAGTGATAACAATTCGCTCACGGTGTCAAGTGGTGGTGGTGGTAGGCTTGATAATAAGGATAATAATAAATAATAAGAACAATGATTATAATAAATTATTATTATGATTAATATAATAATAAATAATAATAAAAAACTGCTAAGAGGCTTGATCGTTTAAACCAGGAGTGATTTGCAGCCGAATCTCAAAACCGACTATCCAATCCGCCTCAACTCCTGCTGATTAACCCGGTCGGAGGTGCAGTCGGTTCTCAGCCAGATTCATAACACGACTGCCTAATACGGCTGAATTTCGGCAATTGAAACTAAGCATTACTCTATTTTATTTTTTGTTAATTGATAGATGATATAATTTAAATAAATGTTTGCTAAGTTTCTGTCTTTCAATAGTATTTGACTGTCTTTTAACAGTAATTGATCCAGTCATTCGCTCTTCAAGTTGTTGTTCTGTTCGTAGGTAATGTTCTGCCATCATTTTCCTGCAAAATATATGTGCAATTAGTGGTAGGAAAAATCCTGTTTATCAATCATGTTTGCCAATAAGTATTGCTGCAACAGCAGCTTCCTATATCAATTGTCTATGCGGCTCAAAAATTCATTAACTGTAACGTTGCGTCACTCGCCACGCGTTTGTGGTCAGTCAAAATTACCTGCAACAATTATTTTTTGCATGGAGAGGCACATTTTTGAAAGGTCAATTTTGATCAGATTTGTTAATGTGACACCAACAAAATTTACACCACTGTGACCGCAAAGCATGGCGCTATAAGCTGGTACTATTTTCTAAGTAGTGCAAAAAAATTTTTGAAGTGTTCCAAAAAAATTTTGAAGTTTCAGTGGGTAGTATTATGTCTTGTGGATACATTGAGACCAAATTTATTATTGTCACCTCAACAGTGACTGTTAAAACAGGTTTTATCAAATGTACTTTCAAGTTGAAAAAAAAATACATGGTAAATCTCATTTCCAGGCAATTAGTAGTAGTGTTATATGAGCAGTTCAAGCCACCTGGGTACCCCGGGGATTTAATTGGGTGTGTGAGTTGTGGGTGTGAGTTGTGGTTTTAATCATGAGATGTATTCATAGGTGTGAGCCAGTGTTTTTTTGTGAATTTGACTCCTTAAGTGGCATTTGAGTTTTGATTATTTTTTTACTTAATTTGAACTTATATGTCATATAGAGTTTATATTGTATTTCATTTGAGGGGCATTTGAGTGGCATTTGAGTTTTGATTATTTTTTACTTGATTTGAACTTATATGACATATAGATTTTGAATGTATGGCATTCAAGTTTTGATAATTTTTTTACATAATTATATACATACTTGAGAGATAGAGGAGAGAGAGGGAGGAGAGAGGGAGAGAGAGAGGAGAGAGAGATTTTTTAGTTTTCTATACATTCATGTATATATGGTTAATTATGGACGTATTTATGGATATATTTATATCTACATAGAGAGAGGAGATATAACTACATTGAATAAATATATTGATCAAAAATGAAAATTATATGATTATAAACCTGATTACATAATAAGTAGGGAAAATCTTCCTATATAATATAGCTAGAGTCAGTAAATACTAAGTTATACAAAGCAATACAACTTGTAATGACATTCAATGCATTCATACATACATATGGTATCTTGAGAGAGAGAAAGAGAGAGAGGAGAGAGATCTTTTAGTTTTCTAGCAATTAATGTATATATGGTCAATTATGTACATATTTATGGGTATATTTATATCTACATAGAGAGAGAAGAGAGGAGATATATCTAAATTGAATAAATACATTGATTAAAAATGAATCATTATATGATTATATACATTTATTACATAATAAGTAAGGAAAATCTCCCCACATAATATAGCTAGAGTCAGTAAGTACTACGTAATACAAAGCACTACAACTTGTAATAAATACAAAGTAATAACAGTTAATGCATAGTTTGTTCCTTTACAATGTTGTCTTTGATGTAGTGATGTTATATCTTAGGAAGGAAGACTTCTGTTCTATGTGCTTTTAATTTCGTAATGAACTAAAATAAAAAAGTTATGTATTAGTATAGAATGATTAAGCAAAAATGTAAAATAATTACATGAATTTGAATTATAGTTCTAGTTACATTGGATAGTTTACATTATTAGTGTTAAATAGTTGTTTATTATTTCTCACCTTAATATAGAAAATCTTCTAGTAGTTGTAGTAGATGGGATCCTTCAGTCACTGTTGTTAAAGTGGATGCTTTCTGTGTAAAAGTGGTGCTTCTTATATAGCTAGGTTGTACTAGGTTGTACTAGGTAGGTACCAATTGACACTCATCATCTATGTATTCATCATCAGCATCCAGAAGTCTGATAACATTATGATTTTTCATGAGCCATTCCCAATCCTCCTGTATATTTACATCACTTACCTCCTCCATCTCCATAATTCCTGCTAAAATAACAACATTATTTTTTTAGAAGTAACAAAAGACTAGATATATATATATATATAGTTATATATAAATGTACTTGAAACACAAATTATTTATTTGAAAAATAAATAATTATTTAACACTAGTAAAAGACTCTAATTATTTATTTTTCAATTTTTATTAAAACTTACCTTTCATTGAAGATTCAGTAGCTCTGGTAGATGTTGGTCTTTAAAATGCTGGTCTTTGAGAGGATGGTTTCAGTCTGAAAAAGTTGCTGCTTTTATAGTTCTCTGTTAACCGTGGAATGCTAATTATTTTTGTTGCGGTTAGTTGTTTTTCAGACATTAACTTTTTTAGGGATTCCAATTTTGGTTGGGAAATCCATAACAGCGCAATAGAGACAATAAGACACTATTGACCATTCTAGGGATTCCAAAAATCAGATTGGGAAGTTCATAACAACGCAATAAGACGCGAGCGGTAAAACTAGGAATTCCCAAATTTGTTGGAATTCCGTAACAACGCAATAAGACACTATCGACCAAAGTCCAACTTTTTCTGACAATCAAACAGTATGTAACGATCGCCAATCTAGGGATTCCAAAAGAAGGTATTGAAATTCCGTAACAACGCAATAAGACACGATCGACCAAAGTCCAAATTTTTCTGACAATCAAACAGTATGTAACGATCGCCAATCTAGGGATTCCAAAAAAATGTATTGGAAATCCGTAACAACGCAATAAGGGAGGTAGGTGCAGAACTGCCTATTTTGCGGCGATGCCCATGTTATTTTCCTATCTAACCATAGACCTATAGGTCTATGTATCTAACCATTGAAATATATTTCAATGTATCTAACTTACAAAAATTTGTCTACCTTTTGTCCCCAAGAGTATTATCACAATAAATCTCGCCTGTTCTGCGGTTATGTGAAACAATATAAATTTTTTTCAAAACTTTTCAGCAATATTTTATTAATTTTAGAAATAAATAATTTATACAGATTTTTTTGTCAAATTTGAAAATAAATCAACAAGTTATTGTTATGAAATTCATGCATGACTTTCATGGATGAAATGTATTTCATCCATGGTGACTTTATACAAATTTTAATGCCAGGATTTTGAGATCGTTACTTACTGTTAGATTGTCAGAAAAAATTTGGACTTTTGTCGATCGTGTCTTATTGCGTTGTTACGGAATTCCAAAACATTTTTTTGGAATCCCTAGATTGGCGATCGTTACATACTGTTTGATTGTCAGAAAAATTTGGACTTTGGTCGATCGTGTCTTATTGCGTTGTTACGGAATTTCAATACCTTCTTTTGGAATCCCTAGATTGGCGATCGTTACATACTGTTTGATTGTCAGAAAAAGTTGGACTTTGGTCGATAGTGCTTTATTGCGTTGTTACGGAATTCCAACAAATTTGGGAATTCCTAGTTTTACCGCTCGCGTCTTATTGCGTTGTTATGAACTTCCCAATCTGATTTTTGGAATTCCTAGAATGGTCAATAGTGTCTTATTGTCTCTATTGCGCTGTTATGGATTTCCCAACCAAAATTGGAATCCCTAAAAAAGTTAATGTCTGAAAAACAACTAACCGCAACAAAAATAATTAGCATTCCACGGTTAACAGAGAACTATAAAAGCAGCAACTTTTTCAGACTGAAACCATCTTCTCAAAGACCAACATTTTAAAGACCAACATCTACCAGAGCTACAGAATCTTCAGTGAAGGGTAAGTTTTAATAAAAATTATGATCACAAAACAATAGCGATGAGCTCAACTGCTAGCACTGGAGATGGGAAATTTCCTTGAATCTATGGTGAAGTGCTTTCAAGACTTTACAGTTGACACTAAAGATAAAGTACCTAGGAGTATTAGCATAAAATTATCTAGTAAAGATAAATTACCTAGGAGTGAATTCTAGTTGAGGTTCGATTATTTCAAATATAAATAATTAAAACCAAATTGATTGGAATCGTAGTAATATTTTTAAATACAACATTGCTTTGCAACGACTATTAATGAAAGCGATTATGAAATGTTGATGAGTAACTAAGTAATCTAGTAAGGAAAACTGATTGAAATCACGGTAATATTTGTTAATAGATACTTGCGACATGTTTTATCAACGAAAAAATCAAGCGATTTTCAAATGTTTACGAGCAACTAAGCGATTCGGTAGCAAATACTAACAGAAATCACGCGATATCCGTTTTTGAAATATTTACGATAAACAAAATTGGGATGTTGCTGTTATCAACCAAAAAATCAAACGAGTATCAAATGTTTACGAGTAACTAAGTGATCCAGTTGACAAAAACCGATTGAGATCATGTGACATCCGTTACAAATATTTACGTTAAGTTAGCAACGGAAAAAACAAATATTTCTTAGAATATTCGCTATAGTAAGTTATGATAATTTTGTACTCGCTCTAAAGGTAAAGGTTTTCAGTCCGTTTTTGGTCAGACCAAAATTTATGCGAGACGTTTTAGGCATCATTTCAGTCGACGTAATGTTACCAGTTCATTTTCACAAGTTTTTAATATTTATTTTAAAAATAAATAATTAGAGCTTTCTACTAGTGTTAAATGATTATTGATTCTTTTTTACCTTATCACCACTTAGAGCCAGATGATTTAATTAACTAAAGACAAATAATTATTTTAGCGTTTCTTACCTTGATGCTCTCCTAGTAGCTGTAGTAGATGATGGTTCTCCGCTTGCTGTTGAAGAACTGGATGCTTTCTAAGTGAAAACAGTGGCTCTTAAATAGCTAAAGTTGCACTGATTAAACCCTATGAATCAGCATTTTTTCCAATGCTTTCGCGGGAATAAAAACTGTTTATTCCCGCGAAAGCAACGGTTTCCATTCGCGGGAATAAATAATTTATTTTCCCGCGAAAGCAGCGGTTTCTATTCGCGTGAAAATAAACTATTTATTCCCGCGAAAGCAACAGTTTCTATTCGCGTGAAAATAAACTATTTATTCCCGCGAAAGCAACTGTTTCTATTCGTGTGAAAATAAATTATTTATTCCCGCGAAAGCAACGGTTTCTATTCGCGTGAAAATAAATTATTTATTCCCGCGAAAGCAACGGTTTCTATTCGCGTGAAAATAAACTATTTATTCCCGCGAAAGCAACAGTTTCTATTCGTGTGAAAATAAACTATTTATTCCCGCGAAAGCAACTGTTTCTATTCGCGTGAAAATAAATTATTTATTCCCGCGAAAGCAACGGTTTCTATTCGCGTGAAAATAAACTATTTATTCCCGCGAAAGCAACAGTTTCTATTCGCGTGAAAATAAACTATTTATTCCCGCGAAAGCAACTGTTTCTATTCGTGTGAAAATAAATTATTTATTCCCGCGAAAGCAACGGTTTCTATTCGCGTGAAAATAAATTATTTATTCCCGCGAAAGCAACGGTTTCTATTCGCGTGAAAATAAACTATTTATTCCCGCGAAAGCAACAGTTTCTATTCGTGTGAAAATAAACTATTTATTCCCGCGAAAGCAACTGTTTCTATTCGCGTGAAAATAAATTATTTATTCCCGCGAAAGCAACGGTTTCTATTCGCGGGAATAAATTATTTATTCCCGCGAAAGCAACGGTTTCTATTCGCGTGAAAATAAATTATTTATTCCCGCGAAAGCAACGGTTTCTATTCGCGTGAAAATAAACTATTTATTCCCGCGAAAGCAACAGTTTCTATTCGCGTGAAAATAAACTATTTATTCCCGCGAAAGCAACTGTTTCTATTCGCGTGAAAATAAATTATTTATTCCCGCGAAAGCAACGGTTTCTATTCGCGTGAAAATAGACTATTTATTCCCGCGAAAGAAACAGTTTCTATTCGTGTGAAAATAAACTATTTATTCCCGCGAAAGCAACCGTTTCTATTCGTGTGAAAATAAATTATTTATTCCCGCGAAAGCAACGGTTTCTATTCGCGTGAAAATAAATTATTTATTCCCGCGAAAGCAACGGTTTCTATTCGCGTGAAAATAAACTATTTATTCCCGCGAAAGCAACGGTTTCTATTCGCGTGAAAATAAACTATTTATTCCCGCGAAAGCAACTGTTTCTATTCGCGTGAAAATAAAGTATTTATTCCCGCGAAAGCAACTGTTTCCATTCGCGGGAAAATAAATTATTTATTCCCGCGAAAGCAATGGTTTCTATTCGCGTGAAAATAAACTATTTATTCCCGCGAAAGCAACTGTTTCTATTCGCGTGAAAATAAATTATTTATTCCCGCGAAAGCAATGGTTTCTATTCGCGTGAAAATAAACTATTTATTCCCGCGAAAGCATTGGAAAAAATGCTGATTCATAGGGTTTAATCAGTGCAACTTTAGCTATTTAAGAGCCACTGTTTTCACACAGAAAGCATCCAGTTCTTCAACAGCAAGCGGAGAACCATCATCTACTACAGCTACTAGGAGAGCATCAAGGTAAGAAACGCTAAAATAATTATTTGTCTTTAGTTAATTAAATCATCTGGCTCTAAGTGGTGATAAGGTAAAAAAGAATCAATAATCATTTAACACTAGTAGAAAGCTCTAATTATTCATTTTTAAAATAAGTGTTTGTCCAAGCTCTAGTAAAGTAGCCGACTCTACTTATTTATTATTAACAAAATAACAATAATTATTCAATGCTAGTTGAACCTAGATATAAATTTAACTCTACTAGATAGTTTTATACTCACACAAACTTTTTCTTCGCTACTCTATGTAGATAAAGCCAATGAAAATAAATGAATCAATTGTAACAATCAATTTTTTGTATTTTGTAGTTATGATGTCTACTTTGGACTCTTGTTTGAGACGAAATGCAGCAGTAACAAAGACTATAAACATGTGGTCAAGATCTACCAACACCAATGATAGATGTAAAACAACATGACTTTCTCTCCTACTTATGTGACACAGCAAGAATTCCTTTCAAGATCCACCTACTTAGATGATGCCAAATCAATGAAGACTCAAACTACATCAATTTTCAAGACAGCACACTTCTCCAACACAGCAAGAATTCCTTTCAAGATCTACCACCTACTTAGATGATACCAAACCAATGAAGACTCAAACTACATAGATTTTGAAGACAGCATACTTCCCCAACACAGCAAGAATTCATTTCAAGATCTACCACCTACTTAGATGATACCAAGCTAATGAAGACTCAAACTACATGAATTTTGAAGACAGTCGACTTCTCCAACACAGCAAGAACTCCTTTCAAGATCTACCACCTACTTAGATGATACCAAACCAATGAAGACTCAAACTACATGAATTTTGAAGACAGCATACTTCTCTAACACAGCAAAAATTCATTTCAAGATCTACCACCTACTTAAATGATACCAAATCAATGAAGACTCAAACTACATCGATTTTGAAGACAGCGCACTTCTCCAACACAGCAAGAATTCATTTCAAGATCTACCACCTACTTAGATGATACCAAACCAATGAAGACTCAAACTACATAGATTTTGAAGACAGCATACTTCCCCAACACAGCAAGAATTCATTTCAAGATCTACCACCTACTTAGATGATACCAAGCTAATGAAGATGAAGACAGCACACTTCTCCAACACAGCAAGAATTTCTTTCAAGACCTACCACCTACTTAGATGATACCAAACCAATGAAGACTCAAACTACATCAATTTTGAAGACAGCACACTTCTCCAACACAGCAAGAATTCATTTCAAGATCTACCACCTACTTAGATGATACCAAACCAATGAAGACTCAAACTACATGAATTTTGAAGACAGTCGACTTCTCCAACACAGCAAGAACTCCTTTCAAGATTTACCACCTACTTAGATGATACCAAACCAATGAAGACTCAAACTACATGAATTTTGAAGACAGCATACTTCTCTAACACAGCAAAAATTCATTTCAAGATCTACCCCCTACTTAAATGATACCAAATCAATGAAGACTCAAACTACATCGATTTTGAAGACAGCGCACTTCTCCAACACAGCAAGAATTCATTTCAAGATCTACCACCTACTTAGATGATACCAAACCAATACATCGATTTTGAAGACAGTGCACTTCTCCAACACAGCAAGAATTCATTTCAAGATCTACCACCTACTTAGATGATACCAAACCAATGAAGACTCAAACTACATGAGTTTTGAAGACAGTCTACAACACAGCAAGAATTCCTTTCAAGATCTACGACTTACTTAGATGATACCAAATCAATGAAGACTCAAACTACATGGATTTTGAAGATAGCATACTTCTCCAACACAGAAAGAATTCCTTTCAAGCTCTACCACCTACTTAGATGATACCAAACCAATGAAGACTCAAACTACATGAATTTTGAAGACAGCATACTTCTCCAACACAGCAAAAATTCATTTCAAGATACACCACCTACTTAAATGATACCAAACCAATGAAGACTCAAACTACATGAATTTTGAAGACAATCTACTTCTCCAACACAGCAAGAATTCCTTTCAAGATTTACGACTTACTTAGATGATACCAAATCAATGAAGACTCAAACTACATGGATTCTGAAGACAGCACACTTCTCCAACACAGCAAGAATTTCTTTCAAGATCTATCACCTACTTAGATGATACCAAACCAATGAAGACTCTAAAAATTACTTATATTATATTTCGATAATGCTGAAAAAAACTGTCCAGAACAAGAGTTCAAAAAGCTAATCTATAACTCAAGGCAATCATATCACTATAAGTGAGTTTTACTAATTTTTATCATAAATTAAACAAAATGCTGAATATATACATTTTCTAGGTGAAAAAAGGATTTTTTTGATGTAATTAGTGTATTTTTTACAACAAAATGCTGAATATATACATTTTCATGGTAAAGAAAAGGACTTTTTGGGTGTAATTAACGTAGTTTTTACAACAAAATGTTGAACATATACATTTTTTCAGGTAAAAAAAAGCGCTTTTTTGGTGTAATTAGTGTATTTTTTTACAACATATTTATAAAGCAAGTATTTTTTGTTTTGTTTTAGATAGATGAAAGAGAATCAAAAGCACTTGGTGAAAATAATGCTCAAGAAAGAACAAGTTGAACAATGTAACTTGGTGAGTTATTTCCCTTTTCTAATAATGTAAACTATCCAATGTAACTAGAACTATAATTCAAATTCATGTAATTATTTTACATTTTTGCTTAATCATTCTATACTAATACATAACTTTTTTATTTTAGTTCATTACGAAATTAAAAGCACATAGAACAGAAGTCTTCCTTCCTAAGATATAACATCACTACATCAAAGACAACATTGTAAAGGAACAAACTATGCATTAACTGTTATTACTTTGTATTTATTACAAGTTGTAGTGCTTTGTATTACGTAGTATTTACTGACTCTAGCTATATTATGTGGGGAGATTTTCCTTACTTATTATGTAATAAATGTATATAATCATATAATGATTCATTTTTAATCAATGTATTTATTCAATTTAGATATATCTCCTCTCTTCTCTCTCTATGTAGATATAAATATACCCATAAATATGTACATAATTGACCATATATACATTAATTGCTAGAAAACTAAAAGATCTCTCTCCTCTCTCTCTTTCTCTCTCTCAAGATACCATATGTATGTATGAATGCATTGAATGTCATTAAAAGTTGTATTGCTTTGTATAACTTAGTATTTACTGACTCTAGCTATATTATATAGGAAGATTTTCCCTACTTATTATGTAATCAGGTTTATAATCATATAATTTTCATTTTTGATCAATATATTTATTCAATGTAGATATATCTCCTCTCTCCTCCTCTCTCTATGTAGATATAAATATATCCATAAATACGTCCATAATTAACCATATATACATGAATGTATAGAAAACTAAAAAATCTCTCTCTCCTCTCTCTCTCCCTCTCTCCTCCCTCTCTCTCCTCTATCTCTCAAGTATGTATATAATTATGTAAAAAAATTATCAAAACTTGAATGCCATACATTCAAAATCTATATGTCATATAAGTTCAAATCAAGTAAAAAAATAATCAAAACTCAAATGCCACTTAAATGCCACTCAAATGAAATACAATATAAACTCTATATGACATATAAGTTCAAATTAAGTAAAAAAATAATCAAAACTCAAATGCCACTTAAGGAGTCAAATTCACAAAAAAACACTGGCTCACACCTATGAATACATCTCATGATTAAAACCACAACTCACATCCACAACTCACACCCACAACTCACACACCCAATTAAATCCCCGGGGTACCCAGGTGGCTTGAACTGCTCATATAACACTACTATTAGTGTTGACTCGCGCATGAAGCGACGTGTGTTATATGTATATATATAGATATCATGCGTACGCCTCAATAATTATAAAATGTATATGTAACAATTATAAATACTTTGCATTGGCTATATAACATTATTTTGTAGAAGTAGCTGGATTACACAAAAAACAAAGAGTTCTGTATCTCAGTTGATATAGACAGGTGTCATCATCAGAAATCTTGTAATTAATAATCATAATAAACAAATCTAATATGTAATTTCAATAATAAATTAATAAATAAATATTAAAACTAATGGTCATTGGATGACATCGCATTTTGCTATATCGTATTTATTACCACCAGCTGTTATCATTCAATGTTTTTTCTGGATTAACAGATATAATATAAGATTATTTATGAACCGGAATAAATTAAAATTAAAGCACTAATGATGACAAATAAATAGCCGCGATACTAATATTTACTAACCATCATTAACCCTAGCGTTTGCGGCAAACCCAGTATTTCATTAAAACACGCGGCGCACATGGTAAGCCCACGATGCGTTTGCAATGTTTGTGGTTAGGCTAATTTATATTTGGCTAGGATGAAAAATTATACAGTGCAAAGAAATTTTTCAAGTTGGTCTAAAAGATCTTTAAAAAAGTTGAGTGTGTAGAAGAATGGATTGGGAGTAGAATGATGCCACTCACTTCAACATTTAACTACCAAAACAAGTTTTGAAAAATGTACTTTTAGTTAAAAAAGTATATTTTTTTTTGTCCCTAATTCAGGCACATAGCTGATGTTCAGTCAAGCGCAAACACGCACGCCTGGTCGTATGCAGTTTGTTACAGTGGATAAATTCTTCGCATTGGCTGGCTAATTTCACAACAATATGCTTAGCAGAAATAGTTGCACTTGGATTGCATTAACTAATTGAAAACCAGATGCATTGTTTCTCTTAAATTTGTTTTAATAATTCTATTTTGTAGAATGATGGTGCTACAAAAAATGCGAGGACATTAAAAAGCTCGACATAACAGTATGTTCGTCTCAGCTACTAAAATAAACAAGTTAAAACAGAACAAAGACCAAAAAATGGAGTGATATTTTGTTCAACCGATTCATCAAAAATTTTCAATTTACAGACAAACATTTTCATAAACAATCACTAGCAAAACAATCTATCAATTCATTAGAAAAGCTTCTTAATAAGTTTCATACAAACTATTTTACAAGCAATCAATATTACTATGAGAATGCCATGAATCCCAACAACTTGCCAGCATTGGTTGCGTCAAATGTTACGTCTACCTAAAACATTGTTTGCTGATAAGTTAACAATTCCAGCAACCAGGCTGGTAGAACTAGGAACCCATATCTATAGAAAAAAACCTTGACACAGATTACAAAGAAAATGAGAGTAAATGATACATTATCTACTAACCTATTATTGAGAAATATCCAACAGACAGCATCATGATAGATATGCAGTGGTGTCCAACATGCCAACGGACAGCTGTAGACTATGTAATAGTGTCCAACATGCCAACAGACAGCTGTAGACTAGGTGGTGGTGTCCAACATGCCAACGGACAGCTGTAGACTACGTGGTGGTGTCAAACACGCCAACGGACAGCTGTAGACTAGGTGGTGGTGTCCAACATGCCAACGGACAGCTGTAGACTCGGTGGTGGTGTCCAACATGCCAACATACAGCTGTAGACTAGGTGGTGGTGTCCAACATGCCAACGGACAGCTGTAGACTAGGTGGTGGTGTCCATTAAGATGAACGTGGCTGTGTGGGAAGGTGGTTCATTGTGGCAAACAATGATCAAGGCTGAACTAAGACGACAACATGCAGCTGACAGATGCTTATTAGTTAGGAAAATGTCAATTTAACAGTCACAAACTAGTTCGGAAAATGTCAATTCAACAGTTAGTCAATAAATTAGAATCAGGAAATAATGAAGTTAAACTAATTACTATGAAAATCGCTTTTAATAAAAACTGAAAGAAGAGTTGTGGCGACAGGAAGACATCAACGAAATTATCATCCGCTGCTTCCGCTAATCTTCTTGCAAACCAAGTTTTGTAATAGCCCGTTTGAGAGAGATAAGGAAACTCAACTGCCCTGGGCTAGTTAGATGTACACCATCGCTGCCTAGTTTCCTATTTAAGCGATTGTGCCACCAATAACAGCCGTGGGGTATTGTTTTCAGTCTTACTCTCAAACGGGTGTTAAACTCGTTTGCAAGTTCTGCGAAAGCATCAGGAGTCAATTTTCGTGGTGCCTTCCTGTGCACCACGGAACAGAAAATTGCTTTTGTGGCACGATTAATATATTTATTTATATAGGCATCTGCCAAATGCGATACTGTCATGTCAGTAAAACCAAAATCATTGCCGCCACAATGAACCACTAGAACGTCTAAATGACAGGCCAGTAGCTGAAAATAATATATTATTGGGATTGAAATGGCACCAAAACAATACCTGTCGAAAATTTATCATTGATGATGGGTGCACACAAGTTTTCACAATCTACTCACCGGCAGGGCTCTCTCCAGAGGGGCGGGTGGGGCGGTCCGCCCGAGGTGATTCTCTGCCCGCCCTAAAGTTTTTGTCCATAATAATAAAATTATTTTAATAATAATAATTATTAATTAATGAAACATGATTTTTGTCAGATGAGAAACATACATTAACATAACAGCATAATATTTTGTTTGCTTGAAAAAATAAAAATATACCAACCCATTATACACACAGTATTATGGCTAAGCTAACTAGAATTGCCATCAATTCATCTGAGATGCTGAGACCGCTACATATTTTCTTTCTTTTTGTGGGTCTGCAAGCATGCGCATGCTGCGTCACTACGGATATTTCATAGACCTATAGCTTAATCAAACTGTGGTTTCACAATTACAGACAATGCGACGCATCAATGTTAGCCTTGTCATCACGGACGCAAACAACGTAGCTGTCAAGGTATGTCATATGATCTGATTGTGTGCAGCCCTTCACCTCAGGCAATCTTCAATACAGCAAGTTTTCAATCTCATAAAACAACATCATGCCTAAGCCGAATAAATCTATTCTCAGCCATTTCTCGTTAGTATTCCCTATAGTTGTAAATATATACAGACCTGTTGTTAAAGCTGCCACTAATCTTCTGCCTGATGCCTATTTGTGTAATATTATGATAAATATATTATTAGATAATATTAATGAATGTTATAATAATAATTATTATTATAATAATTATTATTATTATTTATTGATTATTATTATTATCGTTGTTTATTTATTAGTTTTTTGTAGTTATTATTTATTAGTTAAATAACATATTATTATAATTAAATTATTATCTAATATGTGTTATGTTTATTATTCTTATACATTATAATAATGATACTGTGTAATAAATAAATAAAATATTTATAATAATTAAGTTATGAAATAAATTATAAACAATAATAATATTATTTATTATTATTATTATTGATATTATTATTCTGACAGAAAAGATCCAGATGTCAGTGAACATTTTCCTTTGTTGTTGGATTTTTTTTATATCTACTTGTTTTTAGAATAAACTAATGATAATTGTCCTGCTGGTGTTGTTATGGCTTGATGATCATTGAAATAAATAAATGTTGATTTAAATAATAAATTAATTGAATCATTATTATTAAAATTTCAATCATTTAATTTTTTATGATAATATTATGTATGTATGTTTATCCAGAATAGAGTAAAAGAAATATTGATAAAAATTGAATAAAATAAATATATATATTTATTAGTAACATTATTAATTGCATAAATCAATAATTTATTGTTATCAGTGTACACAACACATCATTACATCATTTTTAATAAATAATATTGACTACTTCTTCTTAATTAGGATTAATGAGAGAGGAGACACAAACCTAATCATATTACATTTACATGACCTTAGCATAAGTAGTAATGTAAAAATTAATATCAATAATTTCTGGGAAAAAAGTTCTGCCAATAATTAAACAACTTCATTTTACTTTTGGATTTATATTTGGTGTTTGTTGTACCACACAGTCACAAGAATAACAATTATATACACTGCCAACATTTATGGCACTGATAATACCAATAGCAACTAATTACTAATTAATTTAAGATCAGTGCTGCAACTTATGTTTTGACTTTGCGTGATGTCATTAGGTTGATATCAGATAGTATTTTGTTTGCTTTCCTGTGCAGGAAGATTGTGAAACAACCTCAAGATATAGGTATAGTAAGATTAGCAGTAGGCTAAGCTGTCGCCTGTTACTATGATTGTTGTTATTCTGTTCGAATGCTCTCTCTCCCTTTCCACCTGACTAATGATGACTTTAACGATAATAAAGTTGTGCATAATAAGTAATTAACATTGTATATGAGCCATTCCACTACATCAAAGTGCATGCCGCCATCAATTATTGCTTTTCAATATTCACCTGGTTAAGTGTATATTACATCACATGGTGGTTTAGACTTGATGTGAAGGAAATCTTGTGAGGTGATAATGAAATTGGTTGCTTAAGACATCAGTGCTAAGTCTATATTTCACCTTGTTAGCATGCATACGCTTAATCTTTAGATCAAAATGCAGAATCAGCATCTGCCATCAAGGTTGAGGCTGTTGATCTTGAAGCTGAAGTTAGAGCAGCGATAGACAGCATATTGTTGGAAATCGACCAAAGTCAAGGGATCAGCAGTGTTATAGAAATTCATTCGGACCATGATGAACCATTGCCACCATCAGATCCCATCGATATTACAGAAAACCCTCAAACAGCTCTGGTTACTGTCAAAAGGAAAAAAGCGCACCGGCGAATAGAGTTCAATCAGGACTGGTTGGCAGAATTTCACTGGTTGTCATACCAAAACGGTGTCATGATATGTACTGATTGTTCGCGGGCAAAAATTGATTCAGCTTTTACTAAAGAAGGTAGTACCAACTTTCGGAGAGACAAGCTTGTTGAACACGCAAAATCTAAGCGGCATGAACAAGCAATAGAACGTGCACCCACAATGTCTCATACTCCCGAAGACATTCTGCAGCCCATAATTTCTGTGAAAGAGAAGGATTTACTGGCTGCACTAAAGACATTATTTTTTATACTCCGAGAGAACATTGCCTTTGTCAAGTACAATCCTTTGCTTGATCTGTTTGCCGAGTTTGGAGTTATCACCAGCAAAAAATCATTGCCAGATAATGCTAATATGCGAGGTGAAATGATCAAAGCTGAGTTGATTGCAATCCTTGGAGGTATTGTGCTGGCTGACATTCTCCACACACTACAAAGTTCTCCATGTTATTCCATTCTTATTGATGAAACAATGGATATTCGCACGAAGGAGCAGATGGTTATTTATGTGAAGTTTGTAAACTCTCCTGTTGCTGATGAAGAGCCAGCAATCCAAACTCGGTTTCTTGGAATTGTTGCGTTGCAGTCTGGTGATGCAAAGCACATATTTGAAACATGTTGCTCATTTCTCCACCAGCATAATCTGCCCATGGAGAAACTTGTTGGCTTTGGCTCTGATGGAGCTTCTGTCATGGTTGGTACACAGAATGGAGTGGCAGCTCTGTTCAAGGAACAAAATTCTCGCATAGTTTCTGTGCACTGTGTAGCACACAGATTGGCATTGGCTGTTGCAGCAGCAGCTAAAGGTCACATGCAAATCAACATGTGCCTCCACCATTTGGATCAAATCCATAGCTACTATTCCAAATCCCATGTGCGAACGTCAGCGTTTAGAAATATCCAGACAGCGCTGGGTGCAAATCCTATTGAGTTGAGCGCCGCTGGTGCTACCAGATGGCTTTCTTACCACCAGGCTCTGTCAAATGCTCGAAAGGTTTTTCAGAGCATCCTCATGTCATTGGAAAGAGAAGCACAGGAGCGCTCTTGTCCAAAGGCACATGGTTTGGTGAAACAGCTTTCCGACTGGAGATTTGTGTTTTCCATGGAAACTTTGGCACTCGTATTACCACAACTGGCCAACCTGAGCAAAACCTTTCAGGCAACAAATCTTGCATTCAGTGCTATTCCCGAAAAGGTTTCTGCTACTCTAATGTTTCTAGATGAAGCACGGGAGAAATTTGACGAGGTCCACCAGTCATCGGCGACTGTAATGGAAACAGCTGGCTTGAACTTTCCAACACCTGAGCAGAGTCATGAGTTCAAGTGCAAGGTAAGACTTACCAAAATTATTATGACATGTGTGTTATGTGACCTGTAATTGTATTATTCGGACAACAGATTCCATTAGGCTTCCATGGTGATGTAATGTGTGAGATATTTTGGATATGCATTACAGTGTATACTCAACATCAACAATTCAACAGCACAATGATTCAATTCATTTATTTAGGTGTTTGAGCAGTACCTCAAAAGTGTTAAAGAAAATCTCCTTAAGAGGTTTCCGGCTGATAATGTTCATGTGTTGGCATGTGGTGCGATTTTTTCGGCTAATACATACAACAAATCATCTGATCGCTATGGCCACAAGGAAATTAAGGTATTTTGAATCATAAATCTTGTTTGTTGTTTTATTGTATCTGTAATCAGTAGGCTTAAAATTAGTATGAGCAATATGTTTGATCATTTTATAGGACCTTGCAAAGCACTTTGGGTACAGTCAAGCTGATCTTATAAAACAGTGGAATATCATCAAGCACTCCATCATCGTAAGGCAACACAATACCAAGGTGCCAGTTGCACAGAAGGATGCGCTCAACACGATAAAACATCTGATATCCAGTTATCACGATGACACCAGTGTCTCAGAGATTGTGCAGATCATGTACTCGCTTTGTGTGATTGTCATGAGCATGGCTGACTGTGAACGGGGTTTTTCCCGACTCAAGCTGATCAAGACACCACTGAGAAATGCCATAGGGCCTACCAATTTAAACCATGCAATGATGGTGTCTATTGAGGGTGAAAAAGATTTCAATTTTCAACGGGCTATCAGAGCTTTTGCTCAGAAAAAAAAACGACGTATATTGTGAAAGTGTTAGGCATGTAATCTGCCTGTTTTGACTCCAAGCTGGCACTAGTCTCTCTGATGCATGTGACAATATTTTGTGGCATTTAGTACTGATTCAGTTTTGACAGTAATAAAAATCTGTACATGAATAGGTCTATCTATCAACCTCCACCATTGCTGCTTCTCTTTTTCGATTTGATGATGTGTACTGTGAGAGCTTCCATGCTAAGCTAAATGAAGGGTATGAAAATCTGGAGTTGCTATGATTATGAGTGGGATAACTGCGCAAAGGTTTCTTGAACTGTATTTCCCAACTCCAGTAATTATTCTTGCCTAAAGTTGAAGTTCGTGAACACAAATTACATTAGTTTCATGTAATAGCTTATGATGTCAGGCGGTTGTTAATATTGTTGATTGCATTGTTGTTATCCTCAAAGAGAAAGTTGTCATAGGAAGCAGCTCTTGCCGTGGTCTGAGATAATAAAACAGTTTGTCCAGCAAAAAAGTTTGTTTTAGAAAATCCCTCCCCTCAGCATTTTCCCCCTCCCCAAAATTTTATATCCTAGAGAGAGCCCTGCTCACCGGTGAACTTTGTAGTCTGGCTCCCGGCATGCCATGCATGGTGATACTGCATCCGGGTATATCCCAGTAGCGGTCCTGAAAACAGATCAGACGATATAGACAAGTGAGAATGAAAACATTAGAATGAACATGAAGATGCAGTGTAACACTTACTCCTTTAGATATTGACTCCGCCAGCCTCCCCACATAGCTATGGCCACAGATGGCGACTCTCTTTTCAGATGGCATATCTAAAAGCATTAGTTTTCAAGTTATAACGTATAAAATAGTATATAACTGCAGGTAGACAATAAAATGAACTACATGAATTATAATTGATCACCCAACTGTGAAGTTGAGAAGTTTTAACCGCAGTAAAAACTATTAAACAAAGTCAGCCCCAAGACCACATCCCAAATGAAAAAGTAAGCTCGGCCACTAACCGGTGAAGCTTAAGTAATTCACATACACTTCACCACGCCAACTAAGAAAATAACGCAACTAAGACAATAACTAACAAAACTTGGTACATCAACAAGAATCATCGACAAGACAAACAGAGCGTGTAAGGTACTAGTAAATAAAGATGTATATGATACTGATATATAAAAACTATACATGCACAGAATTAACCTACAAATAAATATTATAAGATTCATTAACAATAAACAAATTGATGATGAAATAAATAAAACTACGCGCAACAGTTCCAACCAAACAAAATAACAGCCATGTCAATAACAACCCGAAAGAAATCACAAAACTGGGGACCATTGGCTGACACTCCGCCCATGTACCAATGAATACCAGGAAACTAACCACAACAACTGAAACCACAAAACTGGGGACCATTGGCTGGCACTCCGCCCATGTACCAATGACCACCAGGAAACTAACCACAACAACTGAAACCACAACAACTGAAACCACAACACCTGGGGACCATTGGATGGCACTCTACCCATGTACCAATGACTGCCAGGAAACTAACCACAACTGAAACCACAAAACTGGGGACCATTGGCTGGCACTCCGCCCATGTACCAATGACCACCAGGAAACTAACCACAACTGAAACCACAAAACTGGGGACCATTGGCTGGCACTCCGCCCATGTACCAATGACCACCAGGAAACTAACCACAACAACTGAAACCAAAAAACTGGGGACTATTGGCTGGCACTCCGCCCATGTACCAAAGGCAGAGGGAGTGAGAGGGGAGGCCCATTAACGAGATAGGAAGTTCACACAACTGTGTGAGACTGAGAAGAAGGGAAGGCCCATTACCGGGCTAGGAAGTTCACACAACTGTGTGAGACTGAGAAGGGAAGGCCCATTACCGGGCTAAGAGGTTCACACGACTGCGTGAGACCGAGAAAGGGAAGGGGAAAAGCATCTTCCATGCTTGACAAGTAGATTCCACTAGGGGAGATTCCACTAGGGGAGATTCCAGGGGAGGACGAGCAAAACCTCGAAGTGGCGAGCAAGGAGCGTGGGGTGGCTCAGCTCTAGTGACCGGAGAAACTTTCACTTCCTCCATTACCGTTGGGGATACAGAACTTGCGAACGAGTTTAACATCTGTTTGAGAGTAAGACCGCAAACTAACCACAACAACTGAAGCCACAAAACTGTGGACCATTGGCCAGCAATCCGCTTATGTACCAATGACCACCAAAGAATTATCAACAAGCATTGCATCTCCAAATAGAAAGTCAGTAATAAAGTGAGTAAGGTCAAATTTGTATGAGCGTGTGTCATCAAAAGATTCTCCCTCTTGCCATATTCTGCACTTGTACTTGATATCTTTGGTCTTGAGTACTTTCAGCGCACGATAGTTCCATGGATCATCTTCACCCGCTGTGTTCCACATCCACACCAAATCCTTTCCCTCCAAAGAAGAGGGATGGCGAATGACGTCCAGCACAAAGGTGATAGAATCATCGGGAATGTCTGCATTCATGTTTTGAACATTTTCTCTAAATGAAGCAGGGAGCTTAATGTAACCTTTCAGCAGTTTGGTCTTTTGCTTGCGCTGCAAGTCGACTCTTTGCTGTGATCGCACTCTCATTCTCACACTCAGCTGTTGCTTCATTGAACGTGTGCAGACCAAAGCTCTTTGTCGATGTAAACGAGCCTGTGTGATGGCTTTGGTGATGCGATCTTCATCACGCATAGTATGGAGCCAATCATACATTTGGTTTACATTGAAAGCTGTCTTTGAAGATACAAAATTGCCAGTTGCGCTGGGGGTCTTTCTCATGAGATGATCAGTGAGCCCCAAAACAGTCTCAGCCACAATGTTGTCAGCAGGTGCGTTGGTACCTAAGACAACCATCTGTGGCTCTAGGCTAGAAAGCTCACCACCAGGCAAGTACTTCTCTGCTTGTCTCTCTACTACTGCAAGAATCGCTAGCGCAGCACTCTTGGCAAGTTCAAGAGAGCGCTCACCTTGTTCGGTGCGACAAAGAGCCTCGTGTACAGTCAGTGAAAGAGCGGACTTAGAAGACTCTTGAACATCGAAACAACAGAAACTCATGTTCCATAAAAGCCTGGGACGAACCACAAATTCCTTCAACTTTCCAACCATGAATGACAGAGGTTCACAACTACTTAAGTTTCAAAGGCCTGCTTCCCTATACATACAATTCAACCAAGGGCCAGTCAACACTTTCCCAAACAATCCAAAAACCTGGAGCTCTTGTTCTACAACTGTCAAAGTCAAGTCATGGAGAATAGACTCACGATACTGCGCTGTCTTGCTGAAAAACTTCTCAAGATACTCGATTAACTTCTCTCCCATGTAGTAAATGTTACCGCAGGGTTCAAGCAAAACATGAAACCTATTCCCTATATACCGCATCATCCACTTCAAATCCAAACTATTCTCCTTCGAAAACCAAGCAAATCCCACAAGGTCCCCTTTCCCCTTATAGCGCATCTTTGTGATATTTAAAATAACCTTCAAGAAACCAGATTCACTACCAAAAAGCGTGCTATCAGTGTCACACTCAGATTCAAAATCTCGAGCAAGTTTCCTAAACGCAATCGACAAACTATCAAGAGAATAAATATTACAGTTTAAATCTAAGACATAATGACCAATGTAATCTGAAAGCTTTTTAGACACACAATGATTAACAGCAGCTCTATCGCTCAAGGTCAATGTTATTTTACTCTTCAACTTCTCTAGAATGTAGCCAGGTTGCAAAGAGTTTACTTTAGAGTATACTTCGGCTGCATACTCAAGGGTTTGTTTCATGTGATCAAAGTAATCGTATGCACTCCCACTGGCTTAACCTATCAACTCCAATGACAAATGATCCACTATTAGTATTAACATGTAACTCATTTAAATGCTCTGCGCCTACTGTGGTTGCGTCCCAGCAAAAATTTATATATATAGGTAGCGCAGCTAAACCCATAATTATCACGTGATGCGGTAAAAGTATCCATATATGAATTTGTCTCTCACGCAGATTTCAAAGTGTCCAATTACAGTTTTGGTAATAACTTTGCAATTAATCCACCAATCAGAAAGAAACTTGTTCTTCAAACAGCCAATACAATTTCGCTTCTGATTGTCTGTCAATAGACTTCTGAAATGTACTCTACCCACTAGTAACTAGTCATAAAGATAACACAGCTTTGGCGCACCTGTGGGAATTCCCCCGAATATTTTAATAATTTTTGACAATTACAAATGAAACACCAATGTCTTACCTACTCACTAACATGTTGTTTTGTTGATTCAGTTCAGTATTTATAATTAATTAGAATTTATTTCAAAAAGCTTACTAATAATTTGTGAGCGGTTTATAAATACGCGACAATGTAGCTAAAAAACATAATTCCGTAATTGCGGGTGTCATCATATAGTACCCAATGTTTTGGCCAAATAAAATTGAAGTTTTTTAGGTTATCATTTTTGATAGCTTTGCAACAAAAACCAAACCGCAATTGTTTTTATTAAATTTTTTTTATTATTGAAATGTAAACTTAGGCAATTAAAAAGTCATTTATACTAGTAATTTTTATACCATGGAGATAATCATGTCTAGCTCTACAAGTTGGTACCAAATTTGTTAACTGAAATTCAAATTGAAAAATTGAGCTGCACTGGCTCCTATATTTTGACAATATATTTACGCGTAGTTGAGCATTTTTTTGGCTTGCGGTTAGACAGGAATGTGCTGTTTTTTTTAAATTTTAAAAAATGTTTTAAAATTCGGAAATAGCAGCTATGGGAACAAACTAAGTATCAACAGAATAGGCAACAAAAAGTCTTCAACTTGATACCACTGTGAGGGACGCCAGCATTTGCGAACGTTTATTATTATTTACTCCTACTTAGTCTGAGCCCTTGACTCAATATTATCTCACCCTTTGTTCTCTTTGTCTACGCAACTGTCTGAGATATGAACTCACTGTCTAATTACGATCTCAATATGTACTCACTTATGTTTGTCTATGCTTGTCTCAGCTCTATTGCTACGGTGTCTATCTAGCGCAGTTCTATGATGTGCCCAAATAATAATTATTTACTCTTTCCTGTTACACTTTTTCCACGAAATAATTATATAAATGCATTTTGGTACTAATGTAAGGGCAAGGCGTGGCTTGCACCAATATTTTCACTAGGTGTGGTTAAGTAACTTGTACCCGCCTTCCCTGTATAAATATCTGTGTTGAGATAATAAAAATCAGAGTTAGCCTGACTCTCAGAAGAATCTCTCTCTCTTGAAGCAAGCACTACTAGGAGCAACAAAACTACAAGCGCTGACCTGGTCGACTGTTAGCAAGCATGAAGCTAAGTGGAAAGTGAGAACGGTTCGCCCTATCACTGTGTATACCCTCACCTGAGGTGAGGATTACAACGCAACGCTTAGTGCCCTAATAGTTCGACATACTAAAATCGGATTCGGGGAATCCAACAAGCTAGTCAACAATAATTGCAGTAAAGTTATTGTCGATCTCGACTGAGTCCAGATTCGGCTGCAAATAACTTCAGCATAATTATTGCCAGTAGCAACAGTTCGAAACAAACTATAAACTAGACAAGTAATTCCTGAGGAATTAATGTCAGAGCACAGTTCGAAACAAACTATAAACTAGACAATAATTTACAATTATTGTCGGACCTTGTAAAGGTTCGGACACAGCAAATAATTACCAGATAATTATTGCACGCACTCCACACCAGATTCGGCCACACCCGAAACTGCACCAACCAATGTACGCACTGTGAGCAATAATAGGCACATTATTGAGCGCTGACTTAGGGTTGAACAGAGCATATCGGGAGAGTGTACAGGTGGCTACCACCCAGACACGAAATCCTGTACATTGGTGGCATCTGCGTATAAGGCCCGACGGAGTGCTTACCATCCACCTGGAACACCAAGGCCGGACCAAGCACTGCACCGTCTGCCCCCCTTCTTGGCGTGAGAACACAGTGTGGGAGACCCACAAACTAGCCCACGCCGGCATTAATAGGACGAGGAACCGCATAATGCTCGATTGGTATTGGCCGGGCATGTCCGCCATGATACGCCGACTGGTGAGGAACTGCGAGGTCTGTCAAGTGGCAAAGAAAAGCAGGCACCCTGGCGCCCCCGAGGGCCAGCGGCTCTATGCCGGGAGACCCTTTCAGAAGCTGGCAGTGGATTTGGTCGGGCCTCTGCCCCTCACCCGCCGAAAGAACCGATGGATTCTCGTTCTCACGGACCATTTCACCCGCTGGCAAGGTGCCATTGCTATACCAGACGCCACAGCTCCCACGGTGGCCGCCACCTTAGACGAAAGGGTCTTCAGCTACTGGGGGCTACCCGAGCAACTCCACACAGATCAGGGCGCACAGTTCGAATCAACACTGTTGGAAGAGCTGTGCACCCTTTGGAGCGTGAAGAAGACGCGCACCACCCCCTACCACCCCCAGGGGAACGGGATGGTAGAGCGCCAAAATAGAACACTGGGTGATGCCCTCCGATCCTTGATCCTCACCAGAGGACAGGACGAGTGGGACGGATTGCTGCCCCAGATAATGCGGGCCTGCCGAGCAACCCCCAACTCCACCACAGGAGAGACGCCGAACCTCCTTATGATGGGAAGAGAGGTACGCCTCCCAGATCAGCTCTCTGGCCACGCCCCCACGCTGGACAGGACCACAATCACGGAACACACTCTACAGACCCAGGAGAACATGGCAATAGCCCATGAATACGTCAGAGACCTACAATACCAGGTGCGGCAGGAAGACGGAGATGAACCCCTGAGGTTTGCAGAGGGCGACTTGGTCGTCATAGAGAATAAGCGTCGTACGAAGGGGAGTAATCCCAAGCTCCAACCGAGCTACGTGGGGCCATACACCATTACCCGAGCGTACCCAAACCACACCTTCCGCTTAGAGAAAGACGGACAGGGATTCACGCAAAATGGTAGGCGCTTGAAGCACTATAGGTCATGTCAGGAGGCGATCGGCCGAGCAGCCCCCAGCAGGGAGCAGGCCGTCCGCCCAAACATGAGGGGAGCCTACCTGGGACGCACAGCGCCAAGAAATAACACAGAGGGGGAACAACTACCACCCCCCAACCTTCCTAGGAGGACCGGAGAAGAGCCAGGAGAGGTAAATGCACCCACACCTCTAGCACCCCTAGAGGAACAGACACCTACAGAAACACCCACAGAGCCGCCGCCACCAGAAAGTAGAGACCCAACACCCGCAGGGAACGCGCCCTCAGCACCAAACGCGGAGAGACAAGAACTAGATGTAAACGAGTGGCCACCCCTACCACTCAGACCAGAAACCACCACTGCCTATGATAGACCCAGAAGAGAGCCAAGAAAGCCGGTAAAATTCACCGATTACCAGTGCTACAGGGCGCAAGAAGCAAAGGAAGGAGACAAGAACAGCGAAAAAACAAGAAGAAATTCGAAGAAATAGCTCTCACACCGTGGCAAAACGAAATAGAAACTAAAAAAGCATTAAAACTACCCAGAAAAGATAACTCCGAAACAAACATACCGCCGGGAAAACCACGTACTCAAATAGAGGAGAAAACTCCCAACTCTATGCCCGAAAACGCCCTCTCGCTGGGCGGCAACACCCACCGAAACACGTGGCCAGAAAGAACAATAGAAAAGGCGGTGTTAACAACTAAAGAGGGAATGTCTAACCAGGCACGCAATGTAAATAAAAACAACAAACAGTTCATGAGCTCAACACAATACAGAACACAGTGCCTGCAGAACATTACAAGACTACTAGCAGAGATGGAGAACGATGGAGCAATATCTACCGAAGAGGACCCGACTTTTGCTGCAGCACTACTCGCCGAAGCACACACCAGTCGACCAAGAAAAAGGAATAATTCGGCACCCACGAAGGTAAACAACATTAAATTAACTGACGATAGTGCAGCAAGATGTCGGGTAAGAACATCAACAACAACGACAACCCCTCCATCGACACCACACACCAAAGAAATTTGGAAATCAGACGAAACGTCACAGGCGATCAAAAGAGCAATTTGCCAAGTTCAGGGAGAGACATGGAGCTGCAAGATATGTAGCCTGCAGCTGAACAAGAAGAGGATTATGTATCATGTGCACCAGCACTTTACCTACTTCTTCTGTACGTGCGGTAAGAAGAGTAGCTCTCGAGACACTATATTAAAGCATATCAGAGGTCGGGGAGGAGAACTTGCACATGGAGGGGAAGCTCGACCTCTCTACGAGGTAGATGAACACTCATACTCAGAGTTCTGTAAAACAATGAAGTGGCGCAACCCAGCACCATTTGGCACCCCGACGCCAATTAAAGAAGTAGAAAAGTTGCCAATAAAAAAGAGATTGGGTGACCGAACGCCAGATACTCCACCCAAGGTAGCTAGGATCGACGTAGTTGATGTCAACAGAGAGAAAAGGATACCAAGGATGTCCCTAGGAGGTAAAGAAGCAGCCTTTCAACGACACCTCGCCCAGAAAGAGAATAGACCACGAACACCAAGTATAGAGAGAAGGCACAGAGAATGGGCGGAGGAGGAAAGGAGAGAGGACCGTTATAGACGCATCAAACGCTTAGAAGACGAACTGTACCAGGCCACCCGTGAGGCATACAGACAGCTACAAAGAGTGGAAGAAATAAAGACAACGATCCAGAGAGAGCGAGGACTGTTGTAAAGACATAAATTGGGCAAGTGGACATTACATCTTTTTACACACTATTGCGTCCCTTCTTATTTTTATTGACCTTACAGTTGTCAATGGAGGGGAGTGTGTGAGGGACGCCAGCATTTGCGAACGTTTATTATTATTTACTCCTACTTAGTCTGAGCCCTTGACTCAATATTATCTCACCCTTTGTTCTCTTTGTCTACGCAACTGTCTGAGATATGAACTCACTGTCTAATTACGATCTCAATGTGTACTCACTTATGTTTGTCTATGCTTGTCTCAGCTCTATTGCTACGGTGTCTATCTAGCGCAGTTCTATGATGTGCCCAAATAATAATTATTTACTCTTTCCTGTTACACTTTTTCCACGAAATAATTATATAAATGCATTTTGGTACTAATGTAAGGGCAAGGCGTGGCTTGCACCAATATTTTCACTAGGTGTGGTTAAGTAACTTGTACCCGCCTTCCCTGTATAAATATCTGTGTTGAGATAATAAAAATCAGAGTTAGCCTGACTCTCAGAAGAATCTCTCTCTCTTGAAGCAAGCACTACTAGGAGCAACAAAACTACAAGCGCTGACCTGGTCGACTGTTAGCAAGCACGAAGCTAAGTGGAAAGTGAGAACGGTTCGCCCTATCACTGTGTATACCCTCACCTGAGGTGAGGATTACAACGCAACGCTTAGTGCCCTAATAGTTCGACATACCAAAATCGGATTCGGGGAATCCAACAAGCTAGTCAACAATAGTTGCAGTAAAGTTATTGTCGATCTCGACTGAGTCCAGATTCGGCTGCAAATAACTTCAGCATAATTATTGCCAGTAGCAACAGTTCGAAACAAACTATAAACTAGACAAGTAATTCCTGAGGAATTAATGTCAGAGCACAGTTCGAAACAAACTATAAACTAGACAATAATTTACAATTATTGTCGGACCTTGTAAAGGTTCGGACACAGCAAATAATTACCAGATAATTATTGCACGCACTCCACACCAGATTCGGCCGCACCCGAAACTGCACCAACCAATGTACGCACTGTGAGCAATAATAGGCACATTATTGAGCGCTGACTTAGGGTCGAACAGAGCATATCGGGAGAGTGTACAGGTGGCTACCACCCAGACACGAAATCCTGTACACCACTTTCAGTAGTGTAAGATTTTTTTTTGGTTTTTTTGTCTGATTGAGTTGCAGTGCAGTACCTAATAATATATATATTTATT
>CALYOO010000121.1:0-92838 GCA_945261195.1 Cryptosula pallasiana
AAACGGTTTGTATTCGCGTGAAAATAAAGTATTTATTCCCGCGAAAACATTGACTTTCATTCGCGGGAAATTAAATCATTTATTCCCGCGAAAGGAATGGTTTCCATTCACGTGAAAATAAATTATTTATTCCCGCGAAAGCATTGGTTTGTATTCGCGTGAAAATAACAGTTTTATTCCCGCGAAAGCAACGGTTTGTATTCGCGTGAAAACAAAGTATTTATTCCCGCGAAAGCATTGGTTTGTATTCGCGTAAAAATAATTCATTTATTCCCGCGAAAACATTGACTTTCCTTCGCGTGAAAAAATGCTGATTCATAGAGATTGACACGAGATGGTGTTCATAGGGTTTAATCAGTACAACTTTAGCTATATAAGAGCCATCGTTTTCACACAGAAAGCATCCAGTTCTAAAACGGCTAACAGAGAAGCAACATCTACTACAGCTATTAGGAGAGCATCAAGGTAAAAACTTATTAAAATTACAGTTTTTACTCATACATTATTTATTATACTAAATCAACTGAAGAAAATTAATCATCTGTAATTTTTTTTAGATTCAACCACAAAAAATGGAAATAGTTAACAACACAGAATCAGAAACTCAGCCTAAACCTTTGACTCAAGAGGACTTGATACTTCTACAAAACATATGCGATAAAAAAATTGAAGAGAGAGTGCAAATTATCTCAAACAATTGTAAATTCATACAGATAGACTTGATAAAACAGCTAAATAGTTTTCGAACTGAATCTTTTCTAACATTAAAGCTCTTAGGAATGATGTTACATCAGACATTCAGAGATTACATTATGTATTACAACAACGACAATATCAACTAGAACAGGTAAGCACACCAATTTCTATCGAGTGTGCTCGTAAAGATCTTGCTCTAAAAAGAAGAAACATGCAGCGACAGTCCGCTCAAAGACAAGCTAGAAGGGTAAGGACTCAACAACGTAAGGCACGACGAGCTACAAAAACATCCGATTAACAGTCAATTTTTGATGATAAGGTAATAATTAATAAAAAAAAATACTATTTAGTAAAGGTTTGTAGTTGTTTTAAATTTCTGTTTAACCATTCTATACTAATACATAACTTTCATTTTGTTTAATCATCCTATACTAATACATAACTTTTTATTTTAGTTCATTATGGAATCAAAAGTACATAGAACAGAAGTCTTCCTTCCTAAGATATAACGTCAGTACATCAATGATGTCATTGTAAAAAAGACTATGCATTGATTGTCATTACAAGTTGTAGTGCTTTGTATTACTTAGTATTTACTAACTCTAGGTATATTATACAAGGATATTTTCCTACTTATTATGTAATAAATGTATATAATAATATATTGGTTTAATGTAGTTATATCTCCTTGTTCTTCTCTCCTCTCTCTCAAAATATCATATGAGTTCGAGTTATGTAAAAAAATTATCAAAACTTAAATGCCATACATTCAAAATCTAGCTGCCATCTGAGTTCAAATTAAGTAAAAAATAATCAAAACTCAAATGCCACTTAAATGCCACTCAAATGCCACTCAAATGCCCCTCAAATAAAATACAATATAAACTCGGCGAATTCATTCAACGCCGTAACCCATTGCCTCAACCCCGAGCACTAATCCACAAAAAAACACTTGGTAGGGAGATCTGCTCATATATTACTACTGATGTATATAAAAACTTATGCATTATCCGCTACAATGTCGAAACATTTGGCAACAGACGACAAGTGAGGTCCATGGTGAGAAATGAGGATTACAACAAATTAGCTCCAACACAACCGGATGTTCCAAAACTGGTGGTTTTTATGGGATTCGATTCAGACAAGCATCCAATCTTTCACCCTGTCAACTTCTCATCCAATATTCCCTTGAGGAAGCTAAACATCTAAGTAGATTAATAAAAAAAAAACACCTAGTCAGTTGATCAGTATGGTTAGTATCGCAACACTCTCTCAATTTGCTGTTGGAAGTGTAATCAGTTTTGAATCTCCTCAAATATCAACTCAGTTAACATTACCTAATGGAGAAGTGGTGATGGGTGCGCTACTGGTAAACTACAGATGTTTGCAATACGATGGTTGATGATGGGAGTTCTATATATACCTGAAAAACATGCTAGCGATGTCAAACGAATTGGAACAGGAGTCATACTTGTAAGAAATCGTGAAGTTAGTAGATTTGGTTATCATCGACATGATATAATCACATTCACAGCATTACAAGCGATAGAAACGGCTCAAAACCTATCCAACAAACTTGATGATTCCAACCAGATGAAGTACTTTACTACAGATGAGGTTGTTGAGAACAAGGTCTTAGTGCTTTCAATGGGAGCGGGAAACACATGTTCTACGTCTTTGAGAGGACCAACACCCCCTGGTGAAAACTATACTCAAGAAGAGCAAGTCAGACAATACAATCCAGTGAGTGTTTTTTTTATTTAATGTAAACTAACTGATATAAGTAATACTTCCAATTAGATAAAATTTATTTATAAAGCAAGTATTTTTTGTTTTACTTTAGATAGAAGAGAGAGAATCAGAAACACTTGATGAAAATTATGCTCAAGAAAAAACAAACTGAACAATATACTTGGTGAGTTACTTCCCTTTACTATATAATGTTAACTAACCAATGTAAAAAGAATTATAATTCAAATTCATGTAATTATTTTACATTTTTGTTTAACCATCCTATACTAATACATAACTTTTTATTTTAGTTCATTATGGAATCAAAAGTACATAGAACAGAAGTCTTCCTTCCTAAGATATAACATCAGTACATCAATGACGTCATTGTAAAGAAAAGACTATGGATTGATTGTCATTACAAGTTGTAGTGCTTTGTATTACTTAGTATTTACTAACTCCAGCTATATTATACAAGGATATTTTCCTACTTATTATGTAATAAATGTATATAATCATATATTGATTCCATGTAGTTATATCTCCTCGTTCTTCTCTCCTCTCTCTCAAAATATCACATGAGTTCGAGTTATGTAAAAAAATTATCAAAACTTGAATGTCATACATTCAAAATCTATATGCCATATAAGTTCAAATTAAGTAAAAAAATAATCAAAACTCAAATGCCACTTAAATCCCACTCAAATGCCCCTCAAATGAAAGACAATATAAACTCGGCGAATTCATTCAACGCCGTAACCCATTACCTCAACCCCGAAGTATAATCCACAAAAAAACACTTGGTAGGGAGATCTGCTCATATATTACTACTGTTATTTAGGTCTAAGGTGACATCTAAAAATTCTACTACTTTTTCATTGGAAGAGATCTTCAACAATGCCCTTCACTTTTAGTTAAAAAATATTAATAAGTTTATTTCTTCACAGATACCAAAACCTTTTTGGCTTGTATCGCACAAATTGCAGTTCGGACCCAATTGCTGGAAAATTGAGGCAGGATAGGAGGGCTATCAATATTACTAAAATACAGTCATACCAAATGTGATTACATAATGTAATGTCCATTACATAATGTAATGTAAGTATATACAGTATATACAACTAGTTGCTTTCACAAACAACCTGTGGAACATTTTCAGTGATATAAGTTTTATCTGACAGTTATCAAAAATGGTGATTATTATAGGATACAACAAAAAAGTTACTTGACCAAAACAGAGATACCCGTGACGGGGAATCAAACCCCAGTCTCCCGCGTGACAGCGGGGATCCTTACCACTATACTATCACGGACTCGCTGAGATATTTTTGGCACTCAATTCACGGAAAGATGCCCCTGATATAATGCTAGTTACTAATAAATCAAACAAAGCTAAGACCCCAGGAGTAATGGTATCCATGGTGACTGTGGAAACCCTTGTCTACATACAAGCAAACCTAGTAGACACAATGGGTCTGACAGTCTTATAGGTGGTGCTAGTGATAGAGACAGGAAGTCCGATTTCTGATTTCTAATGATAAGTTATACTTCCAGTTACATCCCTAAAGGGAATCTTCTCTGTGGGGACTCCATTGTAAGTGCTCACCAGTGAAGGTGTAGTAGTTAGAGTCATTTATCAGCTTTTTTGCCGGGTGTATTTCTATATTCTAATTCATCAAATGTAGAATATTTAAAATTCTTTAAAGGAATTAAAACTTTTATTAATAAAAAAATTATTACGAGTATTTTAGAGGTATTTCTCTTTTACGAAAATCAATGGTAGACATGAATGACATACTACAAGGAAAGTTATGATATTTGGCGGAAACAATGCTCTTCGTGACGGGAAATGAAACCCCGGTCTTCCAAGTGACAGGTTAGGATATTTACCACTTCACAATCACAGATTTGCTGATTACCACATTGCACCCATTTAAACCCAAATATGCCTCTAATACACAGTGTTGTTTATTTACTAATTAACGAAACAATGCTAAGACGTCCATTAGTAATGGTCTCCATGGTGACAGAGAAACACTTGTTTCCTACATATTACTCTAGTGGACACAATCGGCTGACCCTGCAACAAAAACTGACAGAAAAGAGTACATGATAGAGCTCATCCATAAAGGTGTAGGTAGAGTCCTGAGACAACAATCTGTATAAATAATTGTTTTGGTGCATCCAAGAGAAAATGGATTTGGTGAGAACAACTATATGGCACATGTTAGGAGCTAGATGATGGTTGGTGTATTGATGATAGACAATCACCATCTTGTACAACCAATATAAAGTAGAACAGTTACTTATATACCATACTATCCATCAATTTTATTATCGTAATCACATTTAACATTTTCCTTTCAATCTGAACTTTACATAAACTCTAGTTTCACAGAAAGCGGAGAGTTTTCCTCACAAGCAAGCTCAACAATAGCAAGTGTAGAGTACAAGATTTGTTGTTGGACTATGTGCACCTTACTACTATGCCTACAGTATATCTACTCATGTATTAATGTCTGAAAACACTAACAGTAAAAGATTAACCCATCCCTCCACCAGAACACCTAGCCGATACTTTTTGCTGGCAAAAAAAAATTTTAAATTTTTAAGTTAATTAAGTTTTTTATTCAGTTAAAAACCCTATTGACAAGTTTCTTCTGCAGAAATATAACAAATTTAGATATGTGGAGCTGCCCGGATAGCTCAGTCGGTAGAGCATCAGACTTTTAATCTGAGGGTCCAGGGTTCGAGTCCCTGTTTGGGCGATGCAACATTTTATTATATGTAAGTCTTGAATCTGTATCACAATTTACCTTTATGTTGGTATGCCACTTTTTACAACTAGTCTTATAAAATCCACCCCAGTAATTTTGGTGTGTATTTTATATATAATCTAATCCTTACCAGAGAACAGAGTGTCAACGTCACAAGTCAGCTCATCAATAACAAGTGAGGAGTACAATACCTGTTGTTGGACTATGTACACCTTGTCACCATGGCTACAATACCTGCGCTGATGACTCATGTCTGCCAGCAATAGCAGTAGTAGATTAACCCATTCATCACCATAGCTGATCTGATTTATTTTTGCTAACAGAAAAATAAAGCGTGAATCTGAAAGTTAATTTAGTTTTCCTAATCGAAACCTTTTTACGAACTTCTTGCATTTTTGAAAATGATAATCAGCCTGCAGAGTGCAAAATTAATAATCTCATCAATCAAAACATGCAGTTTAGAATATAATAAACCATCAAATATCTGCTATAAGAAAGTCAATCCATTTGACAGCTTCGATATGATGTCACGAGGTGATCACAGAATATATGTGTTACATCAATGGATTTATAGGATAACTCACTTCTTACCAGACATTAAAGTAAAAAACCTTCAAAATAAGAATTTTTCACCCTGAAACTCAACAAAAAAGCCAACTAAGTCAGTATAACACAACAATAAAGTGACACGTTGCAATCTGTTTGTTGTAGAAGTACCAAAGAATTCATGCTTGACAGGTTCTCCTAGCATTGGTTGTTGTCTGCAACAGATGTTGTAGAATAATCAGATGGTTGGTGAGCTCTTCTGGGAGGAATTATTGGTACGCAGCCCATAACATCGGTCATACAGTGTAGGATTGTTCACTTAGTCATATTCCCAGATTTAGGGTGGGTATGTGAAACCGCCCCAATTAGTGCTACTCAACAAAAGTGGTTCTTTCACTTCAAACCACAACACATTGATCTTATACAATGGCTGTGTATGGCAGACGAACGGCTCTACACAAAACTAGCCAAGACTATCGTGCCCTGTGGCACTGCTCTTCTTAATGCTGCAAACCAGCTGCAGCACTGAACTTTGAGTAAAACAAGAAATGAAGAAGCCGATATTATTATATATTCATATAAAATTGAAAAGTTGTTTTTAATTTGGTAAATATTGTTGTTTGTTGTTTTATAATTTTCATACTGGTTTATTAAAAGCCCTGTAGTGGTTTATATGGTCATATTGAATAGATTTATTATACAAATGGCAAGACTTTAAAAAGCAATAACTTTTTGTTGAGTAAACGTTTTTATGAGATTTAGAAAATTGATTGTTTTTATAACTTGAAGCCGTAAACGAAAACTAACTATTTGTTTTTTGTATAAAAAATATACTTTTTGAACTAATTCTCATTTGGATTTAACAAAGTAGGACCTGGATAGTACCTGGTGCTAAATGATGAAGTGGAAACTGTGACATTTGAATTAGTGAAGGTAGAAAATTGGTGCAAGTTGAATGAGCTAACAATAAGAATGGAAAAACCCATTTTATTATAATGAAGAACTGGCAGAACAACTTTCAGGGTGAAAAACCTATACTCTTTTGTGGAGAGAAAGTTATGGAGGTGGATTCCATTAAATTTTTGGTTATCCTCCTTGATAAAAGTATGTCATGGAAAATTCAAACTAACCATGTAAACAAACAAATTAGCCATTCCTCAACATTATTTCGCATATGTGCAAAGTTTCTACCAAGATATTCTCTGAAACTCATCTATAATGCATATATTCATCCGAAAATCAGTTATTGCTTAGAAGCCTGGGGCCATGCTCCAGCATGCCACATCAACAAAGACTTAATTGCCCAAAAACAACTCTTGAGAAATATATTGGCAAAAATCACCGTTGACCCCATCTCTACCCTTGGTTACTAAATTAAAAGTGCTTCCAATAGACAAGATGTACCGTTGCAAAAGTTTGCTAATGGCCAATAACAAGTTTTACAAATCAAAAAGAAGTATCGGTAATTATGAAACAAGATCTTCAATAATAAATTTACGTCTGCCCAAATCTAGCTCCACTGCAGGTCAAAGGAAGATTGAGTATCGGCAATCATCATATTGGAACAACTTACCAGAGCATTTGCGAAATAACTTCCGGTTTGAAGAAATTTAAGAGTGATGTCAAGGGAGACCTGCTAAGGCTTTAGGGTTGGGAGAAACAACAGTAAATGGACTATCCAGGTCCAGCGCCTTGGCTAGCTGCAGTATTACTGCACACGTGGGCCTCATCATCAAGCTTTATTCATTCCTTTCTAAAAATATTTTTCACATTCTGATTTGTTGTTCTTTGCATTCCGTTTGTTTTGTTTTTTGTGATGAAATAAACACACACACACATGTGTTGAGTGTGATAAATATAGAAAGTTAAGGTATATGTACATTCTCAGACTACTACTTCTACCTCTACCTCTGTAGTATGTAAATCCCACTGTTACATAACCGACCTATATGTGCAGTGTTTGTTGTTTCTCTCGATTCAGATGAAGTCTGGTTGTCATGTTAAACTGTATGTTTTAAATACCTGTTGATAGAAATCACCTGGAAATGATCATTCTATTCTTTGTGATCTATGTAATGTTAGGTACATACCTGACCAAACTGATGATGATGTAATGCTGTTTGATAGGCGATGACACTTTTTAGCACTTTGTATCAAGTCCGACGCTGAAGGCACCTGTACATTCTCTCAATCCCTACTAATCTGCCTCTCTATCAATCGAAAATGACGACTGGGTATTTCCCTTAGTCCTATCTCAACTTCCTTTTTTGATGTAACTTTGGTAAAAGTTGCTGTGTATGATGTCGCTGTTACCCAAAAGATGCCTTGCTACAACAAACAGGAGCATATGTAAATGACATTTATGGCAAGAGCACTTGCCTTTGGAAAATGATTTTTATTTGAAACAGTAATAGCATAAGTGATAAAATTTACTGAACCAGGAACTCCTCCCCATTTAATGATCACCATCAACACCTCAGATTCAAACAAAATGCTTCCGATTGTTTGAGCAAGTTTTGCCGGAAAAATGCACTGAAAATTCTCAATCAGATGCCTTCACTTCCAATCATTTGAATGGTCAAATTCATGTTTACTCGCTGCGTCCTTATTACTTATAACAAAAGTCTAGTACCAGCTGAACAAGCACACGAACCGTGGATCCGTAGATCAGATGCCCGATGAACTACCACTGAGCTATCCGGTTACTTACCACTTATATGTTGTGCTTGCAATGTAGGAATGGTGTTGACAGAAGCAAGTTACTCTTTTAGCAAAGAAATAGCCAGTTGTAATAATGGCTGAATATGTTCATGTCTCATCACTCCATGCTTCAGATTATTTTTCCACCACATCATAGACCAGCAGTTGGTAGGGATGGGGAGTCTTTTCTCAACATGTCGATGCAAACATTTTTTCTTCACTGATTTTAACACAAAGCTCGCTTCTCAATTTTTATACATCTGCTCTGGAATGTCAAAAAATAATACTCACTGGAAAGGAGAGTCTTTGCACATCTAGAGAAGCTCCATGTTTCTTCTTAGGGACGACCCACCATTTGTCTCCTAGAATATCTCTACATATCCTTTCTAGAGCTGCTCAACATGTTGCTCCTCAGTCAAGTTGAGGAAACATCAGCATCAGCTGAGCTGGAGAGGGAGGAAAGACCAATGAAAAGTGTCTCCTGCTTATGGAAATAATAGTGTATGAACAGCTCTGCATGTCAGAACTTTTATGGGTACATTCCAAATTTTTCCACCTGATTGGACTTTACCCACCAGTACAAAGTCACTCAACGGTTCCAATCTACATATGGATGGTTTGTAATAAAAAAGTTGATCGCCCGAACAGGGACTTGAACCCTGGTCCTCAGATTAAAGGTCTGATGCTCTACCGACTGAGCTACCCGGACTGCTGAACAACCTAGGCTAGATGTGTTTTTTTTCAGTAATATAAAAAAGTTTATAAAAGAGATTTTCATCGGGAAAAGTAAATAAACTTTCATGCTGTCACTTTGACTTTTTTATCGAAAATGGCTCAGCCAGCTGCTGTGGTGGATGGATGGGTTAATCTACTGGTGCTGTTGATGACAAACATCTGTCATCAGTAGACATACTGTAACCACGGTAGCAAGGTGTGTGCAGTCCATCAACAACTTATTGGTGAGCTGATTTGTGATAATAACAGCCAATACCAAATAAAAGTATATTATATATGAAACACACACCAACAAACACTCACTAACTTTGGTAGAGAGTGTTTGTGGGATATCTGCATACATTTATACAAGCCTGCAGTGAGTTTGAGTGAATCCCTGAGAAATGCTTCTTATGAAATAACCTGGTTTTATTTTATCAATGATCTGCTCTATGTCAGTCTAATAACTAAATGATGGATAGTTTGGTATATAAGTAACTGTTTTACTTAATATTTGTTGTACAAGATGGTGATTGCTTATCATCAATACACCACCAGCCATCATATAGCCCCTAACATGTGCCATATAGTTGTTCTCACCAGAGCAAGTTTCTCTTGGATAAACCAAAAACATTATTTATACCAACTGTCGTCTCAGAACTCCATCTATGCCTGTATGACTTCACAACGTTGTCTACATACTAAAAGATGCCTCTAATGCACATTGCTGTTTATTTACTAATTAATCAAACAATGCTAGAGCGTCCATTAGCAATGGTCTCCATTGTGACCAAATATGGTTTTTTGAAAATTTAAAACGTTATGACTGTTTTCACATAATTTTCTAAACATTACTGCTGTCCTGTATGCAACTTTGTAGGCGCGAATTAGTCAGCTGGTTGAAAATGCTGACAAAAAGCACTTTTTGTAAAAACTGTGTTGTTTGGCGATAAGTATACATTAGCCTGTAAGACATGCCATTCGTCCAAAAGTGCGCGCATCTTTAAATAACCCTAAGTCATGACAGTCAAAGTGTATTCCTTTTATACATTGAATAGCTAGTTTTTGTCCTTCCTCAAGAGATAAAAAAAGTATTTATGAAGAAGGGGATCTGCCCTGTGTTACTTGATAATATAGCACAGGTTACAAGTTCTGGTTCTTACACTCTACAGACATATTCATGAAAAAACAAATCTTTGTTCTTCTCCCGGCCATTATACATTTCAGCAGGGGTTTCTTCACTAAACTTGACTGTTGATAAGAGTTTAGCTTTAATATTTTCATAGCAAAAACAAGCCTAATTCATCATTTTGTTTGGCTATCCACGCATCTCTTCCGTGCATTTTTAGGTTTTGGTTGGCCATGGGCTAAACATACTACAATCATTGTCATTCATAAATTGAAGGAACTCATTTTGGAATGCTAGATTCAAAGCTTGTATTGCTAGAAAAGTGACATGATTACGGCAATCTGTGTAGCTGATCCTAGTTATGTATACTTTCATTGAATTGTAGCTAATTGTCCCCAAAACTGGATGGCAATGGAAAACTTATTTATTTCAAAGCTGCTGTTAATTGTCAACACTCAAGTAAAATGATCAGCTTCGATCGGCCCACTACCTACCCTTGTCGGCAATAATCACTTGTTTACAACTTTTTCACTGATTTTATGTTGCTTATTCACCTGTGCATTGATTCGCAAAAAAACAATACCCAACAATGGAAACAGTGTAAGTAGTAATATATGAGCAGTTCTCCCTACCAAGTGTTTTTTTGTGGATTTGATCTTGGGGGTTATGCAATGAGTTACGACGTTGGATGAATTTGCCGAGTTTATATTGTATTTCATTTGAGAGGCATTTGAGTGGCATTTGGGTGGCATTTAAGGGGTATTTGAGTTTTTGATTATTTTTTTACTTGATTTGAACTTATATGGCATATAGATTTTGAATGTATGGCACTCATATGACAACATTTTTGATGGAGTTGTAATTGCCACTGGCATTTAAGTGGCATTTGAGTTTTGATTATCTTTTTACTTGATTTGAACTCATATGGCAGCTAGACTTTGAATGTATGGCATTTAAGTTTTGATAATTTTTTTAAATAACTCAAACTCATACTCATATGATATTATGAGAGAGAGGAGAGAAGAATAAGGAGATATAACTACATTAAATCAATATATGGTTATATACATTTATTACATAATAAGCAGGAAAATATTCTTGTATAATATACCTAGAGTTAGTAAATACTAAGTAATACAAAGCACTACAACTTGTAATGATAATCAATGCATAGTCTTTTTTACAATGACGTCATTGCTGTACTGATGTTATATCTTCGGAAGGAAGACTTCTGTTCTATGTACTTTGGATTGCATAATGAACTAAAATAAAAAGTTATGTATTAGTACACAATGATTAAACAGAAATGTAAAACAACTGCAAACTCTTACTAAATAGTATTTTTTTATTAATTATCACCTTATCATCAAAAATTGACTGTTAATTGGAGGTTTTTGTAGCTTGTCATGTTTTACGTTGTTGAGTCCTTACCCTTCTAGCTTGTCTTTGAGCGGACTGTCGCTGCATGTTTCTTCTTTTTAGAGCAAGCTCTTTAAGAGCATGCTCGATAGAAATTGGTGTGTTTACCTGTTCTAGTTGATATTGTCGTTGTTGTAATACATAATGTAACCTCTGAATGTCTGATGTAACATCATTCCCTAAAAGCTTTAATGTTAGAAAAGATTCAGTTCGAAAACTATTTAGCCGTCCTATCAAGTCTTTCTGTACAAATTTACAATTGTTTGAGATAATTCGCATTCTCTCTTCAATTTTTCTATTGCATATGTTTTGTAGAAGTATCAAGTCCTCTTGAGTCAAAGGTTTAGGCTGAGTTTCTGATTCTGTGTTGTTAACTTTTTCAATTTTTTGTGGTTGAATCTAAAAAAATACAGATGGATAATTTTTTTCAGTTGTTTTAGTATAATAAATAATGTATGAGTAAAAACTGTAATTTATTAAGTTTTTACCTTGATGCTCTCCTAATAGCTGTAGTAGATGTTGCTGCTCTATTAGCTGTTGTAGAACTGGATGCTTTTTGTGTGAAAACGGTGGCTCTTATATAGCTAAAAATGCACTGATTAAACCCTATGAACACCATCTCGTGTCAATCTCTATGAATCAGCATTTTTTCACGCGAAGGAAATTTAAAGCTTTCGCGGGAATAAATAAATTGTTTTCACGCGAATACAAACCAATGCTTTCGCGGGAATAAATACTTTATTTTCACGCGAATACAAACCAATGCTTTCGCGGGAATAAATAATTTATTTTCACGCGAATAGAAACCGGTGCTTTCGCGGGAGTAAATACTTTATTTTCACGCGAATACAAACCAATGCTTTTGCGGGAATAAATACTTTATTTTCACGCAAATACAAACCAATGCTTTCGCGGGAATAAATAATTTATTTTCACGCGAATAGAAACCGTTGCTTTTGCGGGAATCAAAAATTTTATTTTCACGCGAATGGAAACCGTTGCTTTCGCGGGAATAAATATTTTATTTTCACGCGAATAGAAAGCAATGTTTTCGCGGGAATAAATACTTTATTTTCACACGAATAGAAACCGTTGCTTTCGCGTGAAAATTAAATTTTCATTCCCGCGAAAGCAACGGTCTCTATTCGCGTGAAAATAAATTTTTTATTCCCGCGAAAGCAACGGTTTCCATTCATGTGAAAATAAAGTATTTATTCCCGCGAAAACATTGTTTTCTATCCGCGTGAAAACAAAGTCTTTATTCCCGCGAAAGCAACGGTTTCCATTCGCGTGAAAATAAAGTATTTATTCCCGCGAAAACATTGACTTTCATTCGCGGGAAATTAAATCAGTTATTCCCGCGAAAGCATTGGTTTCTATTCGCGTGAAAATAAATTATTTATTCCCGCGAAAGCAACGGTTTCCATTCGTGTGAAAATAAAGTATTTATTCCCGCGAAAACATTGTTTTCTATCCGCGTGAAAATGAAGTATTTATTCCCGCGAAAACATTGACTTTCATTCGCGGGAAATTAAATCATTTATTCCCGCGAAAGCATTGGTTTCTATTCGCGTGAAAATAAATCATTTATTCCCGCGAAAGCAACGGTTTCCATTCGCGTGAAAATAAATTATTTTTTCCCGCGAAAGCATTGGTTTGTAATCGCGTGAAAATAATTCATTTATTGCCGCGAAAACATTGACTTTCCTTCGCGTGAAAAAATGGTGATTCATAGAGATTGGCACGAGATGGTGTTCATAGGGTTTAATCAGTACAACTTTAGCTATATAAGAGCCATCGTTTTCACACAGAAAGCATCCAGTTCTACAACGGCTAACAGAAAAGCAACATCTACTACAGCTATTAGGAGAGTAACAAGGTAAGAAGCGCTAAAATAATTATTTGTTTTTAATTAATTGAAACATCTAGGTTTTTGAATCTTAGTTTTTAAAAACAATCTTTTAATAAAACAATAATTTTCAGTATATTTACATCATTAAACTAAGTTCTTTTACTTTTTGCAGGTATGATGACATCACACTCCAAAGCACTTCCTAAGCTCCATATTGAACCAACCACAGCTACCAACAACACTAACGCTATCTCCACTACAACCATCAATTCCACCACCAACGGCATTCACATTGATGATAGAAGACCCAATCCTAACACCTTTAATGATACATCTTCTCGCTCAAACATCAATACTCCTGCTGATATAGCAATGAAACATCATGTAGTTTCAGCTGACTCTCCTTTGAGTCCCACACCGGACTACACATATCTGCATGAGAACAGTGAAGTCAAACGAACAGAGGATAACAAAAAACCGACAGTGACATTATCTCGAGCTTCAATTTCCTTTTTATTCAGCAACACCAAGAATAATACCGTAAACAAACTTAGAGAGTTCGAATTGCTCGAGATGGCTGGAATAATGACAGGAGCTATGCAGAAAGGAATGTTGGAAATCGGAAATTTTGTGAGTTTGTTGGATTTACCAATTCCTACGATATTGGAGGTTTTCGATGTCAATTACGTTGAAGATTATGGTATATTGGATTATGAATATGTTTTAACAAACAATCATCGAATTCGAGTCAAGTCACTGATTGACAAAGAACCTACGGTGGAGCTACAGGAACTCGATCCCAGCTCTTCACAAATCCTAGTGTACATGGGAAAGCTAGAAGAAAATCAACCCGATCTGCGTTTTGTAGGAGATAATCATCATCAAGGGCTAGAAAAACGAGTTATAGCCAAAATCTTGAGAAAAAAATCATTGAAACAGTTGCGAGCATACTTTGATATCATCACTTTCGATAATATTCCTGTCAACACTCTTCTGACATTCACTAGACTTTCAGTTTGGAAAAATTTGAAGTTGAAGCAGCAAAAACGAAAACAAGATACAACGCCTCTACGTATCACTCACACTGTCACTTACAGATACATGATGAATGATGGATCTTTGATGACTGGGAAGATTGTTGTCCCTCCTGAGAACGTTTGGAAGATCAAAAATCATGAATGCGGTATGATCCACTATAAAAGTACGATGACAACTCAAAGTGGTACAAAGAAACACATTCTCACGATTCTGGGTGTTGAAGAAGCTTTAATGCTTCTATCTACTTCAAGTGAAAAAGAAGGAATAGCTGTCAGATTTTCCCTATTTGACGATGCTGAGCTGATGAAAAGTCATGATGATGATGCTGATGATGATGATGATAACATTGATGCTTATACTGATGACGAAGAAGATGATAATATGACGGATGATGACTCTGAAAACAAAAACTTTGAGGAAAAAGATGAAGTGGTCAACAATGAAAGTGAGAAAAGCAATGAAGATAACAATCACATTTCAAGCGAAGCTAGCAGGATTTCGATATCGGAAATTAAATTAAGGTATGTTAATCTTCACTAGTAATAAGTAACTACTAATAACCGTAATTTTCACCATAGTGTAATGTAGTTGTTATAACGACGTCTATGTATGCTTTTAGATAGAATACGTGTACAAGTGAATGACTGTTGGCTCGCCAAATCTATCACCAACAACTCATGAACATTAAATTATATATTATATGTATTGTGCAATAATTTGTATATATTTAGTGTAATAAAGTATTATATTCATATTTAACATTAGTAATTTAGTCAATTTGTAAAACTTTCGGGGTTACAACTCTAAAATGTTACAAAATTTCAATGTTCCGACACAAAAATAAATATTTCAAGTTATCGTCACATTTTCAAAAATGTTAAGACAACTCCCATCTATAATTTCTAAACTTCGTTTTTAAAAAATATGTAAAAGTTGTCGGCACATTTTGTCAAAATGGTAAGACAACTCCGCTTTTACACAAAAAATTGTGAAAATGTTTTATAATTTGTTTGAGAAACCAAGACAGTAGAAGAATTTTTTACAACCACAAGCATTATACTTTAGGTTTTACAGTTTTGTGAATTGGGTGTTGATAGTTTGTCACGATATGACACAATAATTGAGTAATTATAGTCTTTTTCATAACAATGCTATAGATTCAGTAATACAGATGTGAAATTTACTGTTTCATAACTTGGATGCAGTATAAAGGTAGTTGATGTAATATTTATTTTGTAATATTATGCAAAGTAATACAGTAAGAATGAAGCATATGGAGTTCTCAACCACAAAACAAATAAAATAATGCATTAGGTAAACTAATGACAGAACATTTTTTACATGAAGTGTATACATATGAATAAAGTATTCATAAAAACACAGACTATTGTCTGTATATATAATATATATATAGAGAGTATTTATAAAAAAACATCCTATTAACTATATATTTTGTGGTAAGAAATTTTAAAATAGGACAGTTGCATAAAGCCTATTCCAGAGCCATGATAATGTTAAAAAATATAGTGAAATAAAAATTTTAAAACTCACCTAAGAGTGCAGTTAATACAAGAATTTCTTCGTGAGAAAAATCTGAATTTTTTTGCATTTTCTGTCTAATAGACGCTAATTTCAATTTAACACAATCATCAAAACCCTTTTTTTCCAGTCCATCTTTTATATTCAAAATTAATTTAACTGAAGTCATATCAATTTTCTTATTATCAATCTTTTGGCTTTCTTTTAAATCTACTTGAGTTTGAGGGTTATCTGTTACAATATTAGATTCTAAAACACTGGTTTTTGGACTGCACTGTGAACTAGCAACAGAAATTAAGGCATTATTACTTTCTTCAGTTTCTGAAAGATCAGAATCTGAAGATATAAGTGCTCTCATTTTTTTACACTGGGTTTTAAGTAAAAGCTTTCGATCTCCAGCAACCGGTTTTTTAGCTATCGCCAACTATTTACTCCCTAATTCAAAATCTAAATCAATGTTTCCAGAAAAATAACCTTCTATTGGATAGAGATGTACTACCACAAAATTTTTTGGAAAAGTAATATCCATAACTAACTCAGAATATTTTTTATTAATAAATAAAACAAAATTATTATAACTAGCAATATCAACAATAAAAAACATTTTAGTTTTCAAAATACAACTATGTTGCTGGAGTTCTCTCAAAGTTGTATGTGATTTTCCGCATAAACAATAAAAAATAAACAAGTGAGCAAAAAAATGTCTTGAAAGAACTCGGCCAGACTCATGCAACTTCCCTAATTTAAACTTCTTACCACAAAATATACACGAAATGCTGTCTTTTTTTTCTTTCAGTGCTTCGCTCAGCGTCTTTGTACAATATGCTATCAATAATAACGTAAGCACTGAAAGAAAATACCTTGTCTTTTTGTTATCAATATCTACAAGCAAAATAAACAAATTCTCATTATATATAGATAACCGTCTTGAGTATGGTATATGTATATAAAGATAATGCATATCACTTACACTTGAAGCACTCCTTATCATCTTTTATTTCCCCATTTATAACACTCATGTTCCTATATTGTTTTAGTTGCTGGTTCTCTGCTTGAACTAAAATAGAAAATACGAATGTAATTATGTTAGTTATGAAAAAAATTTATTAAAATTGAATGAGTATGTAGTAAATAATACTTTCATCATACTCACATTCAAATGTATGACGGTCGTAGGAGAGAAAGGATTCATTCTTCCCTATATATCCCCCACTCGCAATAAAGCGTGTAGATGTTTTTTCTACAAAAATAACGTAGTAAATGTAGAGTCGTTATTATTTTACCTACGGAAAAAATTACATTTTTCATAAAACAGAAAAAATACTTACTCATAGCAATGTGCGTGGTAGCCCTGGTCTTTTTTACCTTCTCTTTTTCACCAAAGCATTCCTCAATCCATCTCAACGTTTCATCATCCGTAGAGCTTAATAAAACAATAAAACAAGATTGTGATTAATTAAAAACTCTATATAATACAGTTGAATAATAAAGTTTCAATAATATACTTACATAGCACTGAAATCTATTTCATCTATATTTAGTTGTAGCTCCTCATTTGAGGTTGTAGACCTACAAGTAATATATATATATATACATTTGTATAAATTTATAAATGTAACTGCAACAAAATTGTAAAAGATAGTATAAATTAACTTACTCATTTGTTGTAGGAATATTGCCAGCCATTTTTTGTAGTTTCGCAGACTAATACTTGAAATGAAGTACAAATGAAAACTGATACTGCTTAGAAAAAATAGTTTCTCTTATATACAAAACATTGAAGTTATTTATCAAGAATAATTTGTAGACTGATTTTCTGATTATTACTATGATAAATGAGATTGTTTTTTAAAAAAAGTGGAAGTCAATTAGGAAGTTGGTTAAAAAAATAGGAAGATAGAGATTAGATAGATTAATGAGCTTAAATTTTTGAATGTAGAGCATTGGATAAACAAATTTTACAACCTCTAGATTGATACTCTTTTAAATGTATCTAGCTAGGATGAAACTTACATTTCATTTGAATGACAACTCACATCCTTCAAACATATTTTTATAGCAAAAATATGATGTGTGATTAACTAGTTCAATTGCAGTTCATTGATATGCTCTACTACAACACACACTATTTCGAACTATGTAGTCAACTGAAGATATCCACAAACAATCATATAGACACATCAACAGCAAAACATTGATGCAGTGTAGTTCCATCTTTATATCATCAGACAGTAAATTAATATGTGAGAGCTTCAATTATAGTTTACAACATTAAGTATGAGTTCGGAATGTAATAAAATACTTTACAGGTATCTGATAGCATTTAATAACTAGTTCAATTGCAGTTTATTGATATAGTCTACTATAACACACACTACCACAAACAATCATATAGACAAATCAACAGCAAAACAATGATGTAGTGTAGCTCCATCTTTATATCATCAGACAGTAAACTAAAATGTGAGAGCTTCAATTATAGTTTACAACATTAAGTATGAGTTAGGAATGTAATAAACACTTTAAAGATATCTGATAGCATTTAAATATGTATATGTAACATATAACTCTTGATTTATTAGACAAAACAGCTTCCTAAAAATAGAAAATACACTATGTATGTTGATATATTGTTTGTATTTCACACAAAAAAACAATGAGATATTTTAAAAAAAGTAACAGTCTAACTAACAAAACAAGAGGATAAAGTCATGCTTTGTTCATGTTTTTTAGATGATAGCGGAGATAACTAGACTTAGAAGTAAAACCACAAATCCGTTTCGGTGAAAGGTTGTAGCTGTATTAACTAATATGTAATTGAACAATAAAAAACAGGAGATAAATGCAATCAAGTTATCTTCCTTTTTAGGTTGAATTCAACCTATAATTCCATCATCTATGGTCGTTTGTTGTTTGGTTTTAAATAGAAATAACATGATAATAAATAGTGCTTAGGTGTAATTAATGACTTTTCTCGAGCGGCTTTATAACAGTTAATATTAAAAAGATAAAAACGTATAGGATTAAGCGAGAGATGATGATTAATGACTTTTCCGGAATGAGTTTATTAGTGACGTGACACTTGCGTTATATTATAATTAATTACTTTTTAAAAACTTGTGAAAATGAACTGGTAACATTACGTCGACTGAAATAATACCTAAAACGTCTCGCATAAATTTTGATCTGACCGAAAATGGACTGAAAACCTTCAAGGTGCGTAAAAATTATCGTAACTCGCTATAGTGGATATTCTAAGAAATATTTATTTTTTCGTTGCTAACTTGACGTAAAATATTTTGTAACGGATGTCACCTGATCTCAATCAATTTTTTTCAACTGAATCACTTAGTTACTCGTAAGCATTTGATACTCGCTTGATTTCTTTGATAACAGCAATATCCCAATTGCGTTTATCGTAAATATTTCAAAAACGGATATTGCGTGTTTCAGTTGGTTTTTCCTACTGAATCACTTAGTTACTCGTAAACATTTGAAAATTGTTTGAATTTTTTGTTGATAAAACATGTTGCAAGTATCTTTTAACAAATATTACCGTGATTTCAATCAGTTTTCTTTACTAGATTACTTAGTTACCCATCAACATTCATAATTGCTTTTATTAATAGTTGTTGCAAAGCAATGTTGTATTTAAATAATATTACTACGATTCCAACCAATTTCCTTACTGAATTACTTAATTACTCGCAGGTATTTCATAATTTCTTTCACTAATAATTACAAAGTAATATTGTAAATATTTAATGCAGTAGATACTAAATTGACACAAATTTTATTCATATGATTTTAAAACTTAACTAATGTAGTTTTTTTTACCAGAAATAATAATAATTTTTAAACAAAATCAAAAATTAACGGTGATTACATGTATGGTAAACATAATATCTGTAAATATATATATAACTAAAAGAAATATTTATGCTCAAGTCTCCTCTCTCTCTCCTCTAACCTCTCTCCTCTAAACTCTCTCTAGATATATACAAATACAGTTATTTTTATATGTAGACTTGATCTCGAATGCTGATGATATATAGTCTCAAATGGATATACGAAGTTAAAGTACTTTGTATTACAGAAAATTTACTGTAAATTTTAATCATCCAGAGGGTTAATGCTTCCCTTTCTCCTCTCTCCTCTTTCCCTCTCTCCTCTCTCTCAAGATATCATATGAGTCGAAATTACAAATGTATTACACAAAATTTACTGTAAATTTTAATCATCTAGAGGACTAATGGTATCTTCTCTCCTCTCTTTCAAGATATCCCCTCTCTCTCCTCTAACCACTCTCCTTTCTCCTCTCTCCCCTCTCTAGATGTATACTCGATCTCGAATGCTGATGATATGTAGTCTCAAGTTAATAAATGAAGTTAAAGTACTTTGTATTACACAAAATTTACTGTAAATTCTAATCATCTAGAGGGCTAATGCTTCCCTTTCTCCTCTCTCCTCTTTCCCTCTCTCCTCTCTCCTCTTTCCCTCTCTCCTCTCTCTCAAGATATCATATGAGCCAGAATTACAAAAAAATATCAAAACTTAAATGCCATACATTCAAAATTTAGATGCTCTATGAGTTAGAGTTATGTATAAAATTATGTAAAAAATTATCAAAACTTGAATGCCATACATTCAAAATCTATATGTCATATAAGTTCAAATCAAGTAAAAAAAATAATCAAAACTCAAATGCCACTTAAATGCCACTCAAATGCCACTCAAATACCCCTCAAATAAAATACAATATAAACTCGGCGAATCCATCCAACGTCGTAACCCATTGCCTCAACTCCAAGATCTAATCCACAAAAAAACACTTGGTAGGGAGATCTGCTCATATATTACTACTAGTGTAAATTGGTCTAAACTCTTGCAATGTTATGTAGAGCTTTCATGAGTGATACTCTGACTTTAGGCTCACAAGAGATTTCCTATGAAAAACATTCTTTGAAGACTATGGTGCTTGCTATTTGTGTCTCATAAAAGCTACGTGATCCTACAAGGCTGAAAGCTATCACGCTGTGAAGTTATTTAGCTTTAAAACGTATCTGAAAGTTTGAATTTTGCGCTGCAAAATATTGTTAGCACAAGTTGTGTACTAATGTTGCAGTCAGAGTTGTTATGTAGAGTTCCTCACAAGAACTCAGCGCTGCTGCTTCAAAGTATTGGCAGAGAGATAGCATCAAATGAATGCTAAGTAAGGACTGGTAAACATCAGTGAAACTGTTTCTTTGCAGATTACTTATGGAAAGACCTTTTTATATGTCTGAGACATTGATTGAGATTGATTGTAGCAGAAACTTTGAAGAGAGATCAGTTAGTCAACTGCGAAGTGCTGCTGCATCTATTTTCTTCACAATTGTTCCAACTATCAAGACTTAAATTGATGGTTAAGCACAATCGGTAGTGTTGCTATGGTTAACCGAGTGACCCGAAACCTTTGGTTATTAGTTGTCGGTTAGTAGTGTATTGACTCGAGTGGTTAGACAACAACTTTGGTTTTTTTCTGTTTTTTTTTAAACTACTTACTAGCTGTGTAACATGTGCAGTACAAAATAAGTTAGTGCACATAATAGACACACTATTATGTGATCACACTGCCACAAATAAATAGAAATGTTTGCAGTCTTTTCTTACCACTGACACTTTCATGCTACAGTGACAATACACAAATAAGTAATTAATTGATTAATGAGGTCTGAGTGAGCTGCGTTTATAGCAACAGGTCCAGTAAGAATGGAGCCTGTATTTGTACCACCACCTTCCAAATTAATCTCGTTATACTGGCAGCATTTTGGATTTTAAAAGGAATTTGACACCGGTCTAGTAAAACAGGATTGCACTATGTGTAAACATTGCAAGTATCTAATTATATATACTCAAGGAAACACTAGTAACATGCTGAGACACTTAGACACATCACACTTACTAAACCAACGGCTCAGAGTCAGAGCACAAGTGAAAAACCAAGCCCATCAACAACAACTGTTACTACAGCTGTTACTAAAATGGATCGCTAAAGACACGCAACCTCTGAGCACTGTGCAGAGTGAGTGGTTAAAGCAGCTATTTGAATGTCTAGATCCAAAATATTTTATTCCCTCTAGATCCAAAGTTACAACACAGTTACTAGTTGACCAACACAACACTACACTAGAAAGGGTCAAGGACATCTTATCATCTGATGGTAGTGGCTTGATAAGTCTAACAACAGACTCTTGGACTTCTAGAACTACGGAGAATTTTGCGACTGTTACAGCTCATCTCATTGACTCTCAGTGGAATGTTGAAAAATATGTTCTGGAAACAGTTCCACTTCGTGGATCCCACACAATATCTGCTCTAGCTGATCATCTAAAAGATATTATTTCTCGATGGAGTATCTCACCATTCACTATATTCACCGACAATGCAAGAAATATTACAGGGGCTGTTGCCAGCTTAAACCAGTCTAGTGATGATGAGAATGACAGTGAGAGACTTGAAAATGAAGAAGGCGAAACAATCCCGATAAGTACTAAAGGTAAAAGGATATACAGTATTGGGTGCTTTGCTCAGACAATTAATCTGGCAACACAAAAAGGCATGTCGGTGAAAAGTCTATCAGTGTGTTTGGGAAAGATTCGAAGAATTGTTAATTACATTGGCAAACGTACTTTGGCAAGTAAGTGTTTTACATGCATGCATTTATTTACAACTTTGCTTTCTGCATATTTCAGTTTAGGTGTACGTACGTACATACATGTATAATACATGTAGATCTACCTACCTACCATGTCCTTTGTTGTATGTTATACAAAAAAGGAGAAGGAAAACGTGAGACATTGACTTAGGGAAGACTGTACCTAGCTCAATCTCTAATTGATGCATTGAATTCCTTTAGTAAGACTAGTCACAGCATGCTAATCAATTACAAAATTTATGCATATTACATTCTAGCCCGGTGATAAGAAAATACTGGCCAAAATACATTCTTCACAGACACCTACATGGATTGTCATTTACATAAATCTAGGTGATTCACTGAAGAAAAAGCAGAAGCTGTTGGAGTTGCCTTGTTCTTGTGATTGATGCGCAAACAAGATGGAACTTAACTCTTGATATATTGGAGCGATTTACTGAGCAACACGCTGCTATACATGCAGTTCTATCAACTCTGAAACAAAAAGAGGTAGGTTGCTGGTTTGTGGTTATTTATGTGAGTTGCAAATTGGAAGGTTACAGACAACAAAACGTAAAATTGCATGCTTTCTCTCCTCATGGTCTTAAGCTATAGGGAAATATGTTGTAAATAACATATTCATTGTCAAGCTAGCGGAACTGGCTTGTTGCTTCTGAGAAACCAGCAGTTCAACAACTGAACAATTCTACAGGGTTGTTTATCTCGATGTATGCAGAAGGGAAGACAACTTATAATTAGGCTTGGGTGTAATCTTAATTATGTGGTTCATTGAATATCCAAAGGTGTGGTATATGACAAAATCACTCATGTATTTGCCTCTGTTTGTTTGTTGGTGTTGAATATTATTGAAGTATTCTTAGATTGTCAAGTGAAAAGAACTTAGAAAACAACCGGGCAACATAGATGGCAACACAGTTGAGACTTTGGTTGAAATTCTTTCCCCTATTAAACTGGCCACAACAGTGCTATGCTCTACCCAGCATGCAACGCTGTCTCTGATACTTCCCTTAAAGACAAAGACATTGCTGTCTATGAGGAGAAAAGATGGCGACTCAGCAGTTATACGCTATGTTAAAAAGGCTATTTATGACAACCTGGCACCAAGTTATGCACGGGTATTTATAATACAAAATGTAAAACGTTATTTTTCGATCTAGCTTTTTTACACGGATCTCTTTCTAAGGGATGCTCTAAATGTTATAGCGTTGTAAAATTTTGCTGTAACTAAAGTACCTATTTCACAGCAGCTAACGAATATAGATTTATTCATAGATACACTGGGGTTACATACGAAAGTCTGGAAGAGGCATCAGCATGAGACCCTCGGTTCAACACATTGACCCATTTGGACTCTTCATCGGCTCAAGAAGATGTCTCCTGTCGTATCACACATAAAGCACATCAATCTGCCTTACAGAGACAATAGGAGTTTTCGGTGTCTCAACACGTTGATTTGAAAAAGTTTGATCAACGCGTTTATCCCTCGAACGATAACTTAAAGGAGTAGGCGAGTGAGTACATTTTACAAAACTTTGCAAGAGTTGTCGTTTTTCTTTTTTGCCGTTAGTTATAATTTTAGCTAGCAATCGTAAGTTTGTTAGCCTAAAATCTTGGGTCAAAGTAGCTGTTCATGGCATGATTTGTCAGCCTGGCAACAACTGCATCATCTGCCATTTATATCCGATGTTAATAAAACTCAGCAAACCACCAAGTACAAACTGTATTGTTATTGATAATAATGGAGATGAGGATAATTATGAAAATGATAAATAATAATGACAGCAACAAACAAAAACATGATTTATTGATTAATAATAATAATAAAGATGTGGTGATTCACTGTTGTTATATAATAATATATTTCTCACATGAAGATAATAAATTAATAGAATGAAGGAAAGTCATATTAATATTATTGGAAATAATGGTAGCATTAATAATAATAATGACTATATTAAAAATAATAATCTATGACATTAATAGTAAATTCATTAAAAACAAGGAAAAATCATAACTTTTGGTAGCACGTTGTTGTTATTACAATGCCGCAAAAAGGGGTACAGTGCTGTAATTAGTGATAAGATAAGTGATAAGACGACTCCTTTGGAAAACCAACGCATTGACTTTAATAGGCGTTCACTGGTCAACAAGCATGGTAAACTCGTTGACAAACGCAAAAACGAGCTTTGATACACGCTGAAGAAAACTTGATAAAGGGGCTGATAATCCCTCGACAGAAACCAGCCGTTGAGGGTTAAACGTAAATGTTGAGCACACCGAAAGCACCTAATGAGAAGAAGAGATGGAAACATATGTTGATTGCTCACAGCCAAGCAGTGATGCTAATACTGACCAATGAACAGATGTTCGCATTTCTGCTCCTCCTCCATCTAAAACATTCAAAGCTAATGCTACAGATCAATTACTGGACGATATATTTCCTACTCAAACTGCGGGCTCTACTACCTCCAGATCTTTAGTTTCAACTCTGAATGATATACAAAGGGTGGTAAACAGATACAGACATGGGCCTATTCTGCCACTGTCCAATGATCCCTTTAACTGGTGGAAAACACAGTCTACCCAATACCCACATCTCTCACATATCACTCAGTCATTGTTAGGTGTGCCAGCCACATCTGTTCCTAATGAACGATTATTTAGCTCTGCTGGACTGCTTGTCACTGCTAGAAGAAACAAGATTGATTCTGAAAATGTGAACACGTTATTATTTTTGCACAGCAATATGTAGAATATGCCAAACTGAAGCGAGTACTCGAATGAGTACCATATTGGTAGCTTTCATATTAACTGGTTTATAGCTCTTTCATTTCATACAACTTTATGACTCTTTGTCATCCAGCTACTCTGTCATTGCAGATGATTTTACGTACAAATAATGTAGCTTACTAGGTTTTGGTTACGAATTAATTTGACCTAAAAGCTGTTTGCTGATATGCAACAAATACTAAATATTAAATATAGTATTTTTAACCAATTTTTACCATTCAGTTGACTGAGGCTTTGCATGCGAGTAGTTAGTCATGACGTGTTAAGCTAACTGCAGTTGTATTGAAAAGTATCGTATTGAAAGGCAGTGTATTGAAAAGCGAATTGTATTGAAGAAATTGTGTATTGAAGGAGCACTAGTCTGAATGTATCTCAAATCTATGGAGGCTCATAACATTAGACGGTTTCATTTTCAAAGCGTATGAACAGACTTGAAATAGTCCAGACGGTTTGCAAAGCGTCTTCTAAATCGAAAATAAATGAGTAATTGTAGTAAAATAGTCCAAGAAACTATGTTTAAAAACGGGCTTGTGGGTTATAATTATAATAAAGTAATCGTTGGCCTCTGCAGTTGCAGGATTCATGCTATAAAACTGTATTTCCTGTCTAACAATCGTAAATTCTGCAAACAATTTAGTTGTCTTGCAAATACTTCATACGGCTTAGAAATGATCCAGATGATTTAGAAAATTACAAACCCTATGGACGCTTTAGAATGAGTATGAACTAATTACAAACCGTCTAAACTATTTTGAAATAGCCTAAACTATTTTGTTTTCGGTTTAAAAGCCATGAGCTTTGCAAACTTTTCCAATTATTTCAATTTTATTTATAGGCTCTATGCAACTTTATCAACGTAGACGTAGACGCACATTATATCACAGTGCGTAAACGTAGATCAAAAGACATAGAGAAAATTAATTAACTGTACAAAATTGTAGGTGACTATAAGATCTATAATTTATTTTTACATTTATAATTAGATTGTGTTAATTATTTAAAATAATTTAAAGCAAATAATATTTACTAAAGACATTTTTTTATTAATTTGAAGAAAATTCAACTGTTCGGTGTTTCGTAAAAATATTATCAACCATAAATGAACTGTAGATCCATGATCAATGGAGGGAACCAGCGAATTGGCTCGAATTTTCAAAGCCCACGAACGATTCCACAAAGCATTCAGAAGTTTTGCAAAAGTACAGATTATTTTAAATTCGTTCAAACGGTTTGGAAAACGTTCAGAAGTTTTAAAATGCAAACACAAAACATTCTGAGCCACCATACGAATCGCTCTGGTTAGTGTTTTATATTTTTATTACACTAAATAGGGGAGTCTTACATCAAGACTATGTTCGACTGCCGAGTTTGTTCAAAGCACATCAGCTGCACTCACAAAGGCAGAGCAGATGTAGTGAGACTTGTTGGTGGAGATCTGCACAAAAACGCTTGTCATCAGCTAAAGGACCAATCCACTCTTTAATATACTGCTAGTCAGGTAAACTAAGTGGTTAAATAGTGCAAGGCTACATATCACAAATTCGAAAGCGTATATAGTGCAATATATTACAATGCATAAAGCTGGTGAGCAATCCAAGTAAAATTTTGATCTGACTGGCCAGCTACTCCCTGCTGCTACGATTGCCGACAGATTCACAAAAGCAATGTTTCCATAGTAGGCATAACAGCTTAAGCATGAGCAAAACATTTTTTCGGTTCAATTTCTGGTTTTACTTCTTAATTGACAAGTTATTCACAAATATGTCCATTTCCTACAACAGACAAACGCCGCTAAACTGTTTTTATAACAATTCTCTTTATACTGCTGGTATATCAGTTATTTTTGGCTATTTTAGGCTATCCTAGTTTAATTAGGAGCTGATAATCTACTGGCTAACAACAACATTGCCATCAAATTTGCAGGTAAATTGACCCTTTTTGACAAAAGTAACTTCCATCGACAAAATAACTGTACAAACTTCCCTCTTTTTACGCTGCATTGTTTACTACCATTAACTCTTCACACAATGCCAATCAGCTTATTAGGTATTTTCATGATTTCAGGCTGTTTTATCTCTTGTCTCTAGGTTGAAGCAGTATGAACAGCATATATATAATCTAGACTGCTTACCATTGCAAACATTTTAAAATACTTGTGCGCAACATGAGCTAGTGTGTTATGCTAAATATTTGTTGTTGTGGAAAGGAAAGTTTGTGGTTGTCAAAATATTGATTTGGATCGATCGGGTGATCAGTTCCCCAGCTAATAGGCAACAGTGACTTCAAAAGGCTTCAAGAAAATTATGCATCGATTGAGATTCAGGAACAGCAAGTGCACAAATTCTGGAAGGAAGTGGGCAACATCCAGGTTGGAAATACCAAACCTTTTCAGGACATCTCTTTTTTGGCGGAACTGGTCACAACAATACCGCACAGTAATTCTGCCCTTGAACGAGTATTCAGCATGATCAATAAGAACTTGGGTGGTGCTAGATTTTGTCTCCATAAAGATAAGAAACTGAACAACCTTATGCTTGGGTAATTAGCCCAGTTCCCTATAAACTTTGACCCCCCTCCCCAAGATATCTGTTGAAATCCGCAAGATTTGCGACATATTTAGTGTACAAAAACAGTAACAGCTATCTGACTAATTATGTTCACTAACAAAATATTGAGTAAGTTTATGGATATCACAATTGTTTTAATGGTGAAAAATTGGAGTGAGTACAAAGCCATTTGATTGTTTAAATACATGTCCATCCATTCTTGCACCTGATCTACCAACATTGCTTAGTAGCGTCAGAGTTAGATAATCAACTAATTAGTAAATAATGCACTCAACTTATTCTAGTTTTAGCAACAGTTATTGTTTCAGTTAATGTTTTTGATGATTAATGTTTCAGGATAGTTGCTAAAAAAAGAACATTTATGTTGATTGGCTATGGCATTTCGCATCGCAACAATTTTGTTCCCTCTTTGACAATTTCGCCAACGTTTTTTTGTGCCCAGATGGTCATTCTCACTCTCGGGAAAGTTTCAATGTTTGCAGGTCTGAGCCATGCGTTACTGTTACCAAAATATTATTTACATATTTTTGTGGAAAAGCTTTTCGTAATTAATAATTATAATAAATAACAAAATGTGCTCTAGTTTAGAATAGAGGTAATAAACGTTCGTGATGGTAAAAATGTATAATGCTGTCATAGAAATAATTTTTGAAAACGGTGACGTCCCTTACAGTAATGCAGCTGACAAGTCTACTGTTGTTTGAGGCTTCATTTTATTTTGTCTTATAGGAGATGATGTGATGAAAATATGGAGATTGGCCAGCAGCGTTGGTGCTGTGGAGGCGCCCACCTGGAAGTGATGGTCACTGATGAAATTTCTTGCTGATTTGTATGTCGTACGTGAAAGTTGAGATTGCCCTAGCTATCTCACTCTAGTGTGGTGTAGATAAATAGTGACCAAATTCTTTCCATACTACCACTTGCACAGTTGGAATTGTAATACCAAATTAACAAGAGTAAGAAATTTTGGTTACAGCGCTTCCAACATAAGCAGAAGTGAGCGCTCTGCAGAAGATAACAGTCAAAACAGCCATGACGAATCTTTTTCACAGGTGATTAGCACCCCTAGCCAGGACTTGGTGCCTGCTGCATCTTCTTCTGGTATGAGTTGTAAAACAAAGACAAAGAAAAGAAAAACATATATTGACCTGCTGATGCAATCAATAGATGATGAGCTGCAAAACACTGACCTGGACGAGGCACATTGTTACGCAGTAACTTGTAGGCAAATAAAAGAGATTTTATTCCATTTAGAGTACGCATGTTTACAATCTCTTTTAATAGAACCCTTGAATCTACCCTTTGTGCCACAACCTTTATCCACTCAACCGCCTGCCACCCATCTGCCATCGTACACTGTGTCACAACTTTTATCTACCCGTTCGCCTGCTACTGAATCACTTGATATTCAACCACCTGCCACCCATGTCATCGTACACTGTGTCACAACCTTTATCCGCCCGTTCGCCTGCTACTCAATCACTTGCTATTCAACCACCTGTCACTCATGTCATCGTACACTGTGCCACAACTTTTATCTGCCCGTTCGCCTGCTACTCAATCACTTGCTATTCAACCACCTGCCACCCATCTGCCATCGTACACTGTGTCACAACCTATATCTACCCAAACATCTGCCACTCATGTTAATGCCGCCTCTCACATACAATCAATACAACGTACTGTTGTTTTTCATAAAACAACGTAACTTGTAAGTACTGACTGAAGGTGACATATGTATTGGTGTCTCAGTAAATTACTTAAGTTTTTCAATGCAGTATCCAATATATAATATATATTTCTGACAACTCACGAACATTATACATTAATTACATACAAAATAGCAATTACAGTATTTATACAATTACACATTGTGCTGACTGCATATTTGAGTTTCATTGAACAAAAATGTTATTGTCAGCGCTGGTGAATATGCTGCAGCTGCCAAGGGATGCCACCTCCCTTTGACATGAAATATTAGCAATATTGCTCTCGTACTTGCATTGCTTCTGCGGTGGATTTTTTATCAGCTGCAGCATTAGTGTCAGCAATATGTAGAGGCCTGCTGTGCCGCCAAAGCCCTCAAATTGTTTGGCCATTCTCAGCAACTCAATCAGCAAAGTCGTTAGGGACATACGTTGTATCATTCATACTTCGTAAGAAGTTGTGCAACACACAGACAGCTTGCGCCAACAGCTTCACTTTGAACAGCTCAGCCTTAATGGGTCAAAAGAGTAGCCGCCATCTGTGAGACATGCTACCCGTAGAACATGGAAAATAAATATGTTCTCAGGGCGTAGATCGTATGAGTATTACAAAAACTCCTCAACTTGCTAGGTGTTACATACCAAATGCGTTCTCTATAACATGTCTACATCTTGACAATCCGTAACTGCAAACTTTTTTAGTGTCACTATTTAGCTGTCTACCAGGGAAGGGTCGAAGCAAATATGGCTTCAGCGGGAAAGACTCATCTTCCACAAAGACATAGGGGGCATCATTAGTGTTACTTTCCAATAACTTTTTGGGAGAAGGCAAGTTTACTTGATCTGCAAAAAATTATAGTGATAAACTACAGCAGTACAAAGACTACTGTTAAAATACTTATTTTTTCATCTGATAATTTTATGTTGGAACCATACTTTTGTATATTATAATTACTAAACTCGAAAAAGTTTAGAATTTACAGATATTACCTTCAATTTTACCTCACATGTCAAAAGTACACTTTAGTTACAGCAGTTACTACTATGAGACGTAGGTTTTATAACTGCCTTGTAGTAGAGTGGGTGCAGAGGCTTACAGCTAGATTTGAGAGATGCAGAATTCTTTAAAGTAAGAGCTCCTGTATAAAGCTTCTGTAATTGCTGTCACTATAAAGGTTGCTATGATATGAAACAAAAATTTTATTGGCGGCAAAGCAAATAAAAACCGTATAAAACTAGTTAGTGAAAAGCATGTACGAAAAACGCGTTATGAAGCAAACTATTTAGCAAAGCATGACTTTAATACCTCTGTACATTGAGAATTCACTGTATAGTACTGTATTATGACTTGTATGTCTTATTTTTACCTGTTTCCAAATATATTGCAAATAACAAGAAGTATTTGGTCCAAAATATCTTTGGAATATGATCTCACCCCTACAAGCTGGTGTAATGCGTCTGCACATGTTTCTGCAAACGAAACTCCTCGGTCACACTCATAGCAGACATCGTCCAAGTGGAAAAATGTAATACATAGAGGTCAATCAAATCCCAGGAGGGAGGGGAATTTCATTCAAAGCAGTGATAAACTACAGTGGAGCACCCATTTCTCCTTTCAATAATGAACATTTCAAGACAAGATACATAGACAACCATTTTTACATGGTATACACTCCGCGGCTAACCTTCAGGCTATCTCTCTGGTGGCACTCTCATCACCTCCTTTGGCTGATTAGCTGATGTAAATTGATCTACGTTAATATAAATGAATAAGTCAATACAAAAATTATGAGGGGTGAGTAGTAATATATGAGCAGATCTCCCTACCAAGTGTTTTTTTGTGGATCTGGCCTTGGGGGTTATGCAATGAGTTACGACGTTGGATGAATTCGCCGAGTTTATATTGTATTTTATTTGAGGGGCATTTGAGTGGCATTTGAGTGGCATTTAAGTGGCATTTGAGTTTTGATTATTTTTTTACTTAATTTGAACTCATATGGCAGCTAGATTTTGAATGTATGGCATTTAAGTTTTGATAATTTTTTTACATAATTCGAACTCATATGGCATCTTGAGAGAAAGGAGAGAGAAGAGAGAGAGAGAGGAGAGAGGAGTTTTATCTACATTGAATAAATATATTGATCAAAAATGAAACATTATAAGATTATATACATTGATTACATAATAAGTAGGGAAAATCTTCCTATATAATATAGCTAGAGTCAGTAAATACTAAGTAATACAAAGCACTACAACTTGTAATGACAATCAATGCATACATACATACATATGGTATCTTGAGAGAAAGAGAGAGGAGAGAGATTTTTTAGTTTTCTATACATTCATGTATATATGGTTAACTATGTACATATTTATGGGTATATTTATATCTACATAGAGAGAGGAGAGAGGAGATCTATCTACATTGAATAAATATATTGATCAAAAATGAATCATTGTATGATTATATACATTTATTACATAATAAGTAGGGAAAATCTTCCTATATAATATAGCTAGAGTCAGTAAATACGCATATGTCCATATTCATGTACATGTGCATAAATGGACATGAATAGGTACATGTCCATATTCATGTCCATATTCATGTCCATATTCATGTCCATATTCATGTCCATATTCATGTCCATATTCATGTCCATATTCATGTCCATATTCATGTCCATTTATGTACATGTCCATATTCATGTCCATTTATGTACATACCTATGTTCATATTTATGTACATGCGCATGTCCAAATTCATGTCCATATTAACATTTTATAGCTATGTACAGAGGAGAGAGAAGAGAGGAGAGAGAGATTTTTTAGTTTTTTATACAACCATGTATATATGGATAATTATGTACATATTTATGGATATATTTATATCTAGATTGAATAATATACATTTATGACATAATAACTATATTGAATGCTATAAAATATGTTGGAAAATCACCAAATTAGTACTCTAGATGGTTAAAATTTACAGTATTTGGGAAATAACTGCAAGAGAGGAGAGAGGAGTATTTGGTAGAGGAGAGAGGAGAGAGGAGGCTTCAAAAAGAGCTACAAATAACTAATCAGTACACAACTCAGTTTATTAGGTAGTAGCGCTTCAAGGAGGTACAAACACTGATTGCTGACAAACAACAAATTTTAATGCAGATTGGGAGAGGTAACTTTTTTTAGACCCTATAATCATCCTGATTGCACAGGTTTTAATATCAATACAAAATGGTACTTCCTGAATATGGTGAACGTTATTTTGCTATACCAGAAGAGGAGTATTATAGTTTGATGGAAAAGAACAGTGGGGCTAAATCAACCGACCAAGACAAGTTTGCGTCATCATTGTATGACAACCCGACAAAAGACAAAATGGTGAGAGATATCGAGAAAATCCAAAATATTTTGGTTGAAACGAATGAAATAGTAATGGGAATCAAAAACGAGTTGCTTGAGCGCAAAAAGACAAATGAAAATGTTCAAAGCACAAAAACCTATCGGAGTGATGTTGGAAAGATTAGGGGAGAGTACAAGCAACCAAAGAGCTGGAGCTCTGCTAAAACACCAAAGCTCTCACCATCATCGTTTGATAGAAACACAATTGACGATGATAGCAATAGAGATTCGGAGAGAATGATGCAACAATTAGAAGAGTTTAAAAAGAAAGTATCCGACATGACAGCTAGTAAAGACAATCAAGCGTTAGGTGTAAAAATATTGTATCAATTGAGAGATTCTGGAAAATACGATCTGGATACTGACAGGATAAAACTCAAGGGAAGATGGCTTAGCGCTAAGCTATCAAAGAATTTGTTGCAAGATGTACTAACTGATAAAGACTCAATAAGATCAACAAAAGATAACTACAGTAGATTTAAAAGTCTGCTCACCACTCAAGGAATCACAACTGTCAGGAGATCCTCATGAAAAACTTATTTTAGCTACCTAGTTGTTAATTCAAAACATCTTAGCAACAACTTATTAGCTCAAACATGACTTTGTTATACTATTTTTTTTGGTTAATGTCATTGTTGAAAAGTCTATGTTTATTGCTAATGCTTGCTAATACATTACTGCTTAATCCTTTATCCAACACCTACAATAATTCTTAGTAATAGTAGTGTAATGAGACTGAGTAATAATCTACACACACCTTGTTCACTCTGTATGCTGTAGTACATGTTATTCCTTTAGTTATCTGCAATTACTTCAATTGGATCTGATCCAGATGTTTTATAGTCTTTACTGCTGCTGCGTTTTGTCTCAAACAAGAGTCCAAAGTAGGCATCGTGTCTACCAAATACAAAAATTGCCATCTTAACTATCAAATCTAAAAAGACAAAAAATAAGAAATATTTTAAAAAATGTGAGCTATTTATTATTATTTAATCATAATACAAAGAAGATAACATTTTTATCAATATCCAAAGACAGGGTTTGTAACACAAACGGATTTGGTTGTAGGAGGCTATTTTCTCCATAGTGCAAGTAGGTAAGTTTTTCAACTAGTGGTAAATAAACATTTATCATTCTTTTATTATTTAGATCACAAGACTTGAACAAAATTCAATAAAGTAACAATGAAAACCAAATGAAATCACAATAATATTAACAATAGTAATAATAATAAAAATAATAATCATTATCAGTAAAAATTATTTTTCATATTAAATACAATGAATAATAACTGTTATATGTTGATAATAAAGTAAAACAATACAATAATGAAAGTTGTAATCATTTTTTGGCTGTAAAGTTCTAAATCAACCTGTCGTTCAAGATGTCATTTAAGGCTAACCTATTTTTTTCTCTCGGACCTACGACAATTCTGTCAATCAATGCCAAAAGACTGCGATCTTGAGCGGAAACAGGATAGGTTCTATGAGCATAAAATTATCTAGGAGAGATACTTCTATGGTCAAGAGAACGACTCCATATCGTAATATGAGGATAACTCCATCGTGCAACTAGTTGAGTTCTTCAACTAGTGTTAAATAGTTATTTATTATTCCTTACCTTAATACAGAAAGTCTCCTAGTAGTTGTAGTAGATGTTGATCCTTCAGTCACTGTTGTTGAAGTGGATGCTTTCCGTGTAAAAGCGGTGCTTCTTATATAGCTAGGGTTGTACTAGGTACCGATTGACACGAGTTGATTCCAATGAAAAGCCTTTATAATATATAAGCAGGTCTTTACGCGGAAAAACTCACGCAAAAACCGAAACTAAAAAAAAATTCTTCGCGGGAGTTTTCCTTCTAATAAGTCATAAAGGTTTTACGCGGAAAACTCACGCGAAAAGTTGAACATTAAAAAAATTCTCTTCGCGGGAGTTTTCCTTCTATATACTATAAAGGCTTTACACGGAAAACTCACGCGAAAACGGGAAATACAAAACAATTCTTTCGCGGGAGTTTTTCCTTCTTTTATGTTATAATGGCTTTATGCAGAAAACTCACGGAATTTTTTTTACCGTTAGTTTTCCGCGTAAGGCCTTTATAGTACATAGAAGGAAAAACTCCCGCGAAGAAGTGTTTTATTTTTCCGTTTTTCGCGTGAGTTTTTTGCATAAAGCTGTCATAACGCATAAGAAGGAAAACTCCCGCGAAGAAGTTTTTATATAGTTTTTGGTTTTCGCGTGAGTTTTTTGCGTAAAGCCTTTATAACATATAAGACGGAAAACTCCCGCGAAGAATGTTTTTTTTTTTTAGTTTTCGCGTGAGTTTTCTACGTAAAGACCTTATATATTATAAAGGCTTTTCATTGGAATCAGTTCGTGTCAATCGGTACCTAGTACAAACCTAGTTATATAAGAAGCATCGCTTTTACACAGAAAGCATCCACTCCAACAACAGTGACTGAAGTATCAACATCTACTACAACTACTAGGAGACTTTCTGTATTAAGGTAAGTGATTAAAATTATTATTTAACACTAGTTGAAGAACTCAACTAGTTTGCACTGTGGAGTTATCCTCCTATTACGATATGGAGTCGTTCTCTTGACCAAGTTATGATAATTTTGTACTCGCTCTAAAGGTAAAGGTTTTCAGTCCGTTTTTGGTCAGACCAAAATTTATGCGAGACGTTTTAGGCATTATTTCAGTCGACGTAATGTTACCAGTTCATTTTCACAAGTTTTTAATATTCATTTTAAAAATAAATAATTAGAGCTTTCTACTAGTGTTAAATGATTATTGATTATTTTTTACCTTATCACCACTTAGAGCCAGATGATTTAATTAACTAAAGACAAATAATTATTTTAGCGTTTCTTACCTTGATGCTCTCCTAGTAGCTGTAGTAGATGATGCTTCTCCGCTTGCTGTTGAAGAACTGGATGCTTTCTGTGTGAAAACAGTGGCTCTTAAATAGCTAAAGTTGCACTGAGTAAACCCTATGAATCAGCATTTTTTCCAATGCTTTCGCGGGAATAAAAACTGTTTATTCCCGCGAAAGCAACGGTTTCCATTCGCGTGAAAATAAATTCTTTATTCCCGCGAAAGCAACGGTTTCTATTCGCGTGAAAATAAACTATTTATTCCCGCGAAAGCAACAGTTTCTATTCGCGTGAAAATAAACTATTTATTCCCGCGAAAGCAACTGTTTCTATTCGTGTGAAAATAAATTATTTATTCCCGCGAAAGCAACGGTTTCTATTCGCGTGAAAATAAACTATTTATTCCCGCGAAAGCAACAGTTTCTATTCGTGTGAAAATAAACTATTTGTTCCCGCGAAAGCAACTGTTTCTATTCGCGTGAAAATAAATTATTTATTCCCGCGAAAGCAACTGTTTCTATTCGCGTGAAAATAAATTATTTATTCCTGCGAAAGCAACGGTTTCTATTCGTGTGAAAATAAACTATTTATTCCCGCAAAAGCAACTGTTTCTATTCGCGTGAAAATAATGTATTTATTCCCGCGAAAGCAACGGTTTCTATTCGCGTGAAAATAAACTATTTATTCCCGCGAAAGCAACAGTTTCTATTCGCGTGAAAATAAACTATTTATTCCCGCGAAAGCAACTGTTTCTATTCGCGTGAAAATAAAATATTTATTCCCGCGAAAGCAACGGTTTCTATTCGCGTGAAAATAAACTATTTATTCCCGCGAAAGCAACAGTTTCTATTCGCGTGAAAATAAACTATTTATTCCCGCGAAAGCAACTGTTTCTATTCGTGTGAAAATAAATTATTTATTCCCGCGAAAGCAACGGTTTCTATTCGCGTGAAAATAAATTATTTATTCCCGCGAAAGCAACTGTTTCTATTCGCGTGAAAATAAATTATTTATTCCCGCGAAAGCAACGGTTTCTATTCGCGTGAAAATAAACTATTTATTCCCGCGAAAGCATTGGAAAAAAATGCTGATTCATAGGGTTTAATCAGTGCAACTTTAGCTATTTAAGAGCCACTGTTTTCACACAGAAAGCATCCAGTTCTTCAACAGCAAGCGGAGAACCATCATCTACTACAGCTACTAGGAGAACATCCAGCATCAAGGTAAGAATTGCTAAAATAATTATTTGTCTTTAGTTAATTAAATCATCTGGCTCTAAGTGGTGATAAGGTAAATTATTATCATTAATTATTTAACACTAGTAGAAAGCTCTAATTATTCATTTTTAAAATAAGTGTTTGTCCAAGCTCTAGTAAAGTAGCCGACTCTACTTGTTTATTATTAACAAAATAATAATAATTATTCAATGCTAGTTGAACCTAGATATAAATTTATCTCTATTAGATAGTTTTATACTCACACAAACTTTTTCTTCGCTACTCTATGTAGATAAAGCCAATGAAAATAAATGAATCAATTGTAACTAACAATTTTTTGTATTTTGTAGTTATGATGTTTACTTTGGACTCTTGTTTGAGACGAAATGCAGCAGTAGCAAAGACTATAAACATGTGGTCAAGATCTACCAACACCAACGATAGATGTAAAACAACATGACTTTCTCTCCTACTTATGTGACACAGCAAGAATTCCTTTCAAGATCCACCTACTTAGATGATGCCAAACCAATGAAGACTCAAACTACATCAATTTTCAAGACAGCACACTTCTCCAACACAGCAAGAGTTCCTTTCAAGATCTACCACCTACTTAGATGATACCAAACCAATGAAGACTCAAACTACATAGATTTTGAAGACAGCATACTTCCCCAACACAGCAAAAACTCATTTCAAGATCTACCACCTACTTAGATGATACCAAGCTAATGAAGATGAAGACAGCACACTTCTCCAACACAGCAAGAATTTCTTTCAAGATCTACCACCTACTTAGATGATACCAAACCAATGAAGACTCAAACTACATCAATTTTGAAGACAGCACACTTCTCCAACACAGCAAGAATTCATTTCAAGATCTACCACCTACTTAGATGATACCAAACCAATGAAGACTCAAACTACATGAATTTTGAAGACAGTCGACTTCTCCAACACAGCAAGAACTCCTTTCAAGATCTACCACCTACTTAGATGATGCCAAACCAATGAAGACTCAAACTACATGAATTTTGAAGACAGCATACTTCTCCAACACAGCAAAAATTCATTTCAAGATCTACCACCTACTTAAATGATACCAAACCAATGAAGACTCAAACTACATGAATTTTGAAGACAGCATACTTCTCCAACACAGCAAGAATTCCTTTCAAGATCTACGACTTAATTAGATGATACCAAATCAATGAAGACTCAAACTACATCGATTTTGAAAACAGCGCACTTCTCCAGCACAGCAAGAATTCCTTTCAAGATCTACCACCTACTTAGATGATACCAAACCAATGAAGGCTCAAACTACATGGATTTTTGAAGACAGCACACTTCTCCAACACAGCAAGAATTCCTTTCAAGATCTACCACCTACTTATATGATGCCAAACCAATGAACACTCAAACTATATGGATTTTGAAGACAGCATACTTCTCCAACACAGCAAAAATTCATTTCAAGATCTACCACCTACTTAAATGATACCAAACCAATGAAGACTCAAACTACATGAATTTTGAAGACAGCATACTTCTCCAACACAGCAAGAATTCCTTTCAAGATCTACGACTTAATTAGATGATACCAAATCAATGAAGACTCAAACTACATCGATTTTGAAGACAGCGCACTTCTCCAACACAGCAAGAATTCATTTCAAGATCTACCACCTACTTAGATGATACCAAACCAATGAAGACTCAAACTACATCAATTTTGAAGACAGCACACTTCTCCAACACAGCAAGAATTCATTTCAAGATCTACCACCTACTTAGATGATACCAAGCTAATGAAGATGAAGACAGCACACTTCTCCAACACAGCAAGAATTCATTTCAAGATCTACCACCTACTTAGATGATACCAAGCTAATGAAGATGAAGACAGCACACTTCTCCAACACAGCAAGAATTTCTTTCAAGATCTACCACCTACTTATATGATGCCAAACCAATGAACACTCAAACTATATGGATTTTGAAGACAGCACACTTCTCCAACACAGCAAGAATTCCTTTCAAGATCTACCACCTACTTAGATGATACCAAACCAATGAAGACTCAAACTACATGGATTTTGAAGACAGCATATTTCTCGAACACAGCAGGAATTCCTTTCAAGATTTACCACCTGCTTAGATGATGACAAAGCAATGAAGACTCAAACTACATCGATTTTGAAGACAAGATGATACCAAACCAATGAAGAGTCAATGTTACACAACATTACTTCCTCTCCTGCTTAGATGATACCAAACCAATGAAGACTCAACTACATGGATACTACTTCGATGATGCTGAAAAAAACTGTCCAGAACAAGAGCTCAAGAAGCTAATCTATAACTCAAGGCAATCATATCACTATAGGTGAGTTTTACTAATTTTTACCATAAATTAAACAAAATGCTAAATATATACATTTTCCAAGTGAAAAAAAGACTTTTTTTGAAATTAGTGTATTTTTACAACAAAATGCTGAATATCTACATTTTTCAGGCGAAAAAAAGGACTGTTTTGGTGTAAATAATGTATTTTTTACAACAAAATGCTGAATATATACATTTTCCAGGTGAAAAAAGGACTGTTTTAGTGTAAATAATGTATTTTTTTTACAACAAAATGCTGAATATATACATTTTCCAGGTGAAAAAAGGACTTTTTTTGGTGTAATTAGTGTATTTTTTACAACCAAATGCTGAATATATACATGTTAAAGGTGAAAAAAAAGGACTTTTTGGTGTAATTAATGTAGTTTTTACAACAAAATGTTGTATATATACGTTTTTCCATGTTAAAAAAGCACTTTTTTGGTGTAATTAGTGTATTTATTACAGCATACTTATAAAGCAAGTATTTTTTGTTTGCTTTTAGATAGATAAAAGAGGATCAAAAGCACTTGGTGAAAATAATGCTGAAGAAAGAACAAGCTGAACAATGTAACTTGGTGAGTTATTTCCCTTTTCTAATAATGTAAGCTATCCAATGTAACTAGAACTATAATTCAAATTCATGTAATTATTTTACATTTTTGCTTAATCATTCTATACTAATACATAAATTTTTTTATTTTAGTTCATTACGAAATTAAAAGCACATAGAACAGAAGTCTTCCTTCCTAAGATATAACATCAGTACATCAAAGACATCATTGTAAAGGAACAAACTATGCATTAACTGTTATTACTTTGTCTTTATTACAAGTTGTAGTGCTTTGTATTACTTAGTATTTACTGACTCTAGCTATATTATATGGGGAGATTTTCCTTACTTATTATGTAATAAATGTATATAATCATACAATGATTCATTTTTAATCAATGTATTTATTCAATTTAGATATATCTCCTCTCTCCTCTCTCTCTATGTAGATATAAATATAGCCATAAATGTGTACATAATTAACCATAAATACATGAATGTATAGAAAACTAAAAAATCTCTCTCCTCTCTCTCTCCTCTCTCATCTCCCATCTCTCCTCTCTCCTCTCTCCTCTCCCCTCTCTCTCAAGATACCATATGAGCTCGAGTTATGTAAAAATGTTATCAAAACTTGAATGCCATACATTCAAAATCTATATGCCATATAAGTTCAAATTAAGTAAAAAACTAATCAAAACTCAAATGCCACTTAAATGCCACTCAAATGCCACTCAAATGCCTCTCAAATAAAATACAATATAAACTCGGCGAATCCATCCAACGCCGTAACCCATTGCCTCAACTCCAAGGTCAGATCCACAAAAAAACACTTGGTAGGGAGATCTGCTCATATATTACTACTGGGGTGAACTTGCAATAGAGCATCTATTAAAATTATGTATTCATGAATAATACCTGAAACTGGTTTAGTTTTGGACAGATTATTTTAGTACAGTAATTGTCCTGCTCATCAATCAGTTTAGGTATATTGAGACCTATAACCGGGGGTCACAATAAAGAGTATTTGAGATTTGTATAAGTAAGTTCTGATGAAGTTGAAGATAAACTAGATGCCATGCACATAAAAACATAACTTCTCTGGCTAATCTAGCCTTGTTGCATACATATCTTGCTCAACCAGTCTTCTATTAGAATATTCTGAAGCGATCTGTACGCTGGTCTGTGCAGTTACTGCCTCGGCTGTCTGATCTACGGTGTGCACTAAACAAAAGCTTCAGTGCAGCTGGGCTGGCACGTATCGCATCTAGCACACCAAGAGTAGACAAACCAGAAATCACAAACAGGCAGATGTTTTCCATTGTATATAGTCAAATTCGATTCCAAACATAACTGTATGTTTTTGGCAATTCCAAATAAAGGTCCCTGTATTATCTGTATCTCCTCTGTTTCCACAGTTGTTTGAATTATGAACTTGAAGCTTATGTTGATACAAAGACTAAACTTTTTAATCAGTGCAAATATTTTCCAGGTAGCCATGAACTCTCTTTTAAAAAATCTTGGACTAGGAGATTTCAAACCTAATTACACAATAGAACAGGTAGACAGACATACAAATACTTGTTATCTCATGTAAAGTTTGTCCCAAGTAGTTTGTGTGTGACTCATTTTTACGACGATTCTGGTTACCAGTATTCATAAAGTTATCGCAAGCTGAATCGAACAAACCTAATCGATTTATGTGTGGTTGGGGTTTGTGGTGGCTGGTAAAACCTTTGGTGAGAGCGTCTCAATGCAGCTTGCTCCGCGAGGTAATGTTTCTTTTAGTGATATTTACCCATAGAAATACATTTCAATTTTCAGAGAGAGGCAAAAGTGGCTCTCAATCGCTGAATTTTGGAACACTCTCCGGTGATAAACAGTTGACGCTTCTCTCACTGCGCAGGCTTCTAGCATAATCCCTTGTTGGGTTTTCATAACCTAATTATGCCTGGCTGTACAACTGTAACATAAACCTCCGGCTCATGCAGCCTGGTTCACCCTAGGAAAGCTTGCGATTATGATGTCTATTATTATTACTATTCTTGTGTACTATGTTCTCAGGGAGGCAGGTTTAAGATTTTTGATGATTATTACGGTACAGTGGTCAATTGTATTCTTTTGTGTAGATTGAGCAACGTAATGAGCGATACCTCATTGACGAAGAATAGAGGAACTTGGGAGTTGCATCCATAGGTGATCGAGTTAGAATCCGCCAATCACCAGGTGAGACGACCATTGAAATATGTTTAGCCTACTACAAATCAGCATTCATAGCCACTTGACCTGGCTCCCTCTGAAGGAGATGAGACAGCCTTTGTGAGACCCACCCTGATGAAAGGTTGTTTCCTCATGAAGCACTGTAAAACTATTGAGAAAAGTAAATTACGCTACAAATTATATTAACTTATAACGCTGCTGCTTATATTAATTATCTATTACTTTGAAAATTGGGAGTTATCTTCTCTATGATTTGTTTGGTAATTTATAAGAGGCCATTGAATGATGATGATGCTCAAAACTAATGTTCCATTCCATATGCGATGTATTGAATTACGAACATATATTGTTGTTGGTCTTTTGTTGAACAAACATTTCGCAAGTGCTCTTGCCAGCGCTGAAAGTCTAAAAACTCTCATTTATTTTTTTCCTTTCCTTTCTGTTTACTGTTCCTAGAATTTTCAGTCGTTGCTTCCATCTGAACCAAAAGGAGGGCCAACAGTCAGCCTAAAACCAAGACAACAAGGAGACTCCACATTGGATGGAAACTCCGACGTCAACCATCGTCATTGTCTATTCTTCAATCACTCTCCAAAGGAGGCGGTACCCACTCATTAGACTTGTCGAAGTAGGAAACATTAGACGAGTCACTGCTGAAACTGAAACAGTTTTTCTTCCCTGAAGTTGTTGTAGCCAGCCAAAATCTTTACCTTTCCAATGCAGAGGAGGTGTATTTGGCAACATTTCAAGGGAAGAAAATCCAACAGGAGGAATTTCTGATAGATAAGTTCTTCACGGTTAATTCCAATCCTGTGCGTCTTTATCTTACACTGTGTTTGTAAATACTGCTATCCTTTTTCTTATCGTCTTTAAAGGTTGTTAATAAAGGCTCTTTCTTGAACAACATGCAACATGCCCACATGTGGGATAAATTAGTAATGGTGCTCTTGTGAAAGTATATTGTCAAACAGAGGCTTTATCTCCAGGTTGCTCAATTCATGGTTTATGTGCATCCTTAGCAGCAACAGCTTTTGAGAATTTTCCAGCATACTATTGAACAAAACAAACTATTTTAATATTTAAATATCGTACTATGCTTTAATTTCTGTTGCCTTCAAAGCCATATATCTCAAACACAATTTCAACTGCTCATTTTCTTTATACAACCATGGCAACAACATAATAACAAACAGGTGACCTTTTTAAAAATCTAGCCAAAGGATATAGCATCAACTGTACCTCATTCTCAGATTCTAAACTTAAAGGTCAAAAAAGCATCGGAGGGAATCATTACGTAACCTAATACATGGAGATCTAAAACCACGAATGATGTTGTAGTGTTGGTTGAGAGTGAGCCCAATGGGCTGTTAACACCATACTCTGACAGTTTCTCACCAATTCTAGCCACGGAGTGTAGCATCTGCTGTATCTAATCAGACATCGTCACCGGCTGCTGCTTCCTCATCTCATGTCGCAGTATGTATATCTCAGGCAAATAAAAATTCTTCTTACTGATGTAGTGCAGAGTAGATTGATGGGTGTAACTTTTATATGATTAATAGATCAATCCTTCTGTTTGTAATGTTTTGGCAACATGATGAAAAATTAAAATATTTTTTCAGTTTTTCGATGCTGGAACCTTAAGGGTCCAATTTTCAGTCCAGCACATAAGTATTAACTGTCACCTCATTTATGATGCGTCAAGTTATTGCTTCGTAAATATGAACACCATTACATATTACTAAGTTTCGGAGCTGAAATATTTATTCCGTCAAACTCACCCTGCGAAATGTCCAAAACTCCTGTGGCACCATTTCTAACTAGTCCACTACATGGTCACACCTGTAAAAGGTGTTTTCATCATGTCTATTACCGCAATTGTTGTAAGTATCCCACTTTACCTCGAAAGATATCAGTTGTCCCTTTCCATCACTGCTCTCCAATTTAGCAGAAAACTCTTCTCATGTTACAAAAAGATCGTTACTATTATATTTCAAAAGTAATAGTAACAGCACAATGAAATCATGAGCTCAAACGTGAAGCTAAAACATTAATAATGAATGCGGCTGCAATACAATTCACTTTTTTTGTTATTTTTTAGTTGCAGCAGGAGCCTGGTTTCTCTACGACAATGCAGTAAGTATTCTATAATTGATTACAGTTTGTTTGCTTGTGCTAATCATCACACATAGCAGTGCTCATACGTTCTGGGATCAAAACTGGGAGAAATGTGTATGGATGTAAAATAAACTAAAAAAGTCACATAAATATTTCAAATACTGTGAGACTTCCTTACGCTAAAGTTGCTAAGTGACAATGTTTGATATCAGAATACTTTGCACTTTTATTGGCAATGTATTGTAAACCATCAAAATATCTGCTGGGTTATGTTGCAGTTATGAGGAACATTCCCTATATCCACTAGTAAGAAACGCTTTGTTGCCGATGTTCTATTTTTTAGTTCTGTTCTATCTATAGCAATAAGCATGTATACTCCTAAAAAGTCTTTCTGTCGCTCGCTCATTCAAAATTGAAAGTTATTTCCACTATTACAAAACAAAATTAGAAGAACTATAGATCATTTCCAAGAACACGTATTTTTTTAGTTGAATAGAATGAAAATCAAACTGAACTAAGTCTCATATTTCTAAACATATATGTATACTTGACTAACGGGAGCTGTTTATTTTGGTACTAGATTTTAGCATGTTTGTCCTCTATTCAGCCAGATTCAATGTTTTGGAAGTAGAGTCAACTGAAAATTTATTTTTAGCCGACTCACAAGCCTTTAATTGGGATAACAGCTTCAGAAGGACATTATAAAATAAGTTTATCCATACCCGAACCCCTTCATATCATAGCATGAGAAAGACTAGTGGTTTATCCATACCCAAACCCCTTCATATCATAACATGAGAAAGACTAGTGGTTTATCCATACCCAAACCCCTTCATATCATAGCATGAGAAAGACTAGTTGTTTGATAAAAAAACTTGAAACTTTATGTACAAACTAGACCCAAATGTATTCCCACCCTCTAAACATTGAGCTGTAGTGGATTTTGGGAGCTGAAACCCATTAGCTGAGGTTGGTAGCGTGCTGCCACCAGTTGTTAGTTTAACTTGTTACAACAACTGGGTCGGTGATGTACCGAACGAATGCATGATAGAGTATCTCCACTCCACAACCAGTAAGGAGCCCTCTGCTCAGACGCATAACTCAGTGCTGTCGAGTATCCATACATTTATTCATCCAGAATAAAACGAGTTAGTAAAAGGCTCATTACAACTGACAACTAAAGACTATGGTGGCCAACAGTGGACATCGCAATCTCACCCGCGAACACGAGCCCGTCACGACGATGGTGCAGCCCGCTAACCTAAAAACACGATACAATAGTCCGCTAACACGATAAGTTAGAACGATAAAAGTCACTTTCCTGTAGTGAGTATCCGTTTGTATTTCAACAGGATTAACCTTTGTCTTATACTCACAATGATGGATAGTTAAAACGAGAAATCAAGCAAATTAGTCAATGCAAAATAATTTTTTCAAGAGTGCACCGGAAACTTACAGCAGACTACATATTACTGATTTAAGGAGCGGCCACACGGAGTAATTTTCCCACGAATCGTGGGAATTTCCACGATTTAATAAGTACGAATGTGGAATTCTCACGAAATAGTGCATCGTGGTTTGTTAACGATGCACGATTCGTGTAAAGTGAAAATTTGCACGATGGTTAATTTGATTGGCTGACTGAGATTGGACTGAGGTCAAGGTCAATTTTGGGAAGAGCAGTCAGTCAGATTTGTTCGTGCCTCCACTCGTTGGCCTCTGCTAAGGGATGATGGATGATAATTGTTACTTATAAGTAACGATTATTAATAATTCATTTTAATATGTAATTATTATTAGTTAAGTATTATTACTTTATTATTATTACTTTATTATTATTTATTAATTATTATTAATTTATTATTATTATTCATTTATTATTATTCATTAATTATTATCATTTTCTTATAATAATAACTAATAATAATAACAATGATTATTAAATTAATGAATATTTAATTATTATCCTTGAAGTAATTCTTTATTGTTATCGTGTGCATTATTATTCTTGTTTATTATTATTATTTACTACACAGGAAACTGCTTAATAATCACAAAGCTAGGATCGGTAAAATTTACCTTGTCTTCTAATTGGCTGGCTACAATTCACACGCACAAAATCATTCGTACGATATTGGAAGAAGACAATCCCGTGTGGCAGGTTATTTTTCGTACGAATTTTTATTTGCACGAATTCTTGGAAATTTGCACGATCGTGTGGCCCCAGCTTTAACCCGATTCTACTGGGTAAAAAAAAAATACCAGGAGGCAACAACTCTTTAATGCATTATTGCACCGCACAAACACTGTGTTCGTGTAACAGCTTCCCTTTTAGTGCATTGACACTGCACAACGCATAACGCACCGATTTTGCGATCGTGTAGCCCGGCCTTCACTAAAATTAATAACTAAAAAAATGTGTAGCAACTACTACACGGCAACAAACGAGTAAGTTATTTTATACGATTTTTCATGCAAAGTTTTATCTATCTCACACATACATGCATGCACGCACACACATAATACCTACATATTACAAAGATTGATTCCATCAAGTAGATCTGTCTCAGAAGTTACATATCTACAATGTTAAAATTTATGTAAGTATTGTAATGGAATTGTACGAGCCACTGTGTGCAACCAGATGTGCCAAAAGTTGTCCTAGCTTGAGAAGCAGGTGTTTATCCTAGGAGCCTAGCAACTAGAGTGGCCTCCGTTCTCACAGACCGAGGAAGACGTAGCAGTCAAGATCAAGCTAACGAAACCAAGCCGAACTGTTCTGGTACCCATCTTGTTTCTAATTAATTAACTATTATTATTGTTTGTGTAGATCGTAATGTGTTCGTTTATATTATATATATGTCTATGAATTGGCGCTGTCGTATGTAACTTGTAATGCGCCTGTTTTGTCCACCAATCATATTGTGTTTGTATTATCCAATCATATCTTGTCGTTTTTCAGCTGCTCATTTACATGTCTTACTGCACAAGTAGATGGGCAGATCGCCCAGCAGGCAGAGTTCTTGTAGTAGTTGTGTTGAGTTGATACACTGGAAGCGTTAGGGTAACATTGTGCATCCTCGTAGTCTTGACTGGAGTATTAGTGTGATCTAATATTGTCGACTATTTACACTTTGAAACAGCTCTCGCTGCAATTTTTGTATTTTTACATTTGATACATTGTTGCTGATAAACTACAACTCTTCTTACACTGTTGTTGTCTTGCTCACAGTATAACATTGTCGATAACACATACCTAGAGATTACAATACACTCTTGGACATTATCACAAAGCTGCCTAACACGTTACTATAAAGTATACGCGTGCCTGCTATTAATTGAGAATCTAAAGTGAATCCGGATCTGTATGCACTTAAGCAGATCTACGTATTGAGAGAACAAGAAGTCTCCGGTTCAATACAGATAGACTGATCATTTACCGTATACATTGGAGTTATTGCTACCGAGATAGTAGTCCTGTATGACGGATTGTTGCCTTGACACTACACAGCTACGCTACCAATAACAGCTCCAGTGCTCCTGTGTGCTTTACTTCGTACACCCCACTTTTCTCTGACAGGTGTCAGTGGAGGCTCTGTGAAAACCACGCAGAAAACCTTTACAGTAAAATATTAAAAATCTTGCCATTGTTTTATGCATCTGTTTTATGTAAGTTTAGAATCAAATTATTTTATTGTTAAATAGATTTCGATCAGTCATAGTTGAAGGGGAAAATAAATTGAGTGGAGCTGATACCAACTTCATGTGAAAGTACTGTTTGTGAATGTATATAGATAAGTACTTTAAATTGGGATCAAAAATATTGCTTGCATGTAGAGTATGAGTTTCTTTTTTGTAGATATGGATAGCAAGGAGTTGAGCTGTTTCATTTTGATACTGACATTAATGTTGCGAAAACATTGCACAAAAATAATGAATGTAGCGCTCAAAATCTGCAGCAGGAAATCTTGCTCATTTTGTGATAAGGTATTCAAAGCTGAGGATATAAGCAAACCAGGTTTAGTTATTTCAAGAAATTTTGATGCTCATTTGTTTATTTGTTACTGAATGTGTTTATTATGACTGTCATTTTATGCTATGTTAACAAAACCGATACACATACAGCAACAACATAAATAAAAATATAAGCAACATTCCCTTCTTATGTACTTGATAATAATTGTTTATTTTAATACAATAACTATAATTAAGTGATTATAATAATAATAATACTCAATGATAAACAATAATTAATAATAATAGCATATAAAATTAAAGTTAAACCCTCAATAATATTATTACAATAACTATTAAATGGCCCTTCAATTCATTGATCGTCACGGTGTACAAACTCAATTATTTATTATCATTCATTATGATTATTAATCAAAAAACTTACACCGTTTCCTCACAAAGACTAGCTCTACAAGGTGGCACTTGAGTGTTTTTAGTTTACTAAAATCAAAGTTGAGAATAATTGGGCTGCAGTAGCCAAGCTACTACTTTCTATCACTATCACCATCTGTTACTAGCTCGGCAAAGGAATTAGTACGGTTATTTCATCGTCATGTCCTATTACTCGTCCCGGCACAGGCACGTCATAATAATGTCAACTTATACTTTCTAAATTGTTTGATCAAATACATGATATATATTTTAAATGCTATGGTATCAACTTGAATGCAAACTAACCGCAATGGAAATAGCTTGGTGGGTTGTTGAACTTATCATTAGAAATCACGATTTGCTTGACTATTATTCTAATGTGAGGAAACTTGAGCAAATAATATGAAAAAAATGATGTTGTTGAGAAAGCTCAAAGAACCAATAAAGCTTTCGGAAGTTATATTTTTTAAAAGAAATTGGTATATTCAGTTGAAAATATAATTGAAAATCATGTTCACGGGTAGAACCATAGTTTCATATTTCGGGTTTATTTGACCTTGCCAACGTAAACTAACGAAAGCGCACCCTTGAACGACTACTGTGGTTTGCTTTCGCAGTGCCGTTGTAGTTTCACAATTTATGTTGATGGCGCATCGTCAGTATTATATCCCACAAACTTGAATGCCACCGTGAATAAAAAATGTTTCTTTTTAGTAGTTGTTAAAGCCAAGTGCTTTTCGTTTTAATAGTAGGGTTTGTGGAAAGCGGGCTTGCGGTTTCTTTAATAATAACTCCGAACAAAAATCTGCCGGGACCCCATTGACTCACCGGGCAATCGAAGTTGATTGTCAATGACCGCTACTTAAGAACCATAAAAAGGATCTGATGAGGCGTGCGAGGGAGATTTTAATGGTTGAGTATAGAAAAGACAACCAAGTAGGAGCATGTCAATAGAGTAATCGAAGATCTCAAAGGTGCTATATTGACTTGATAGATCGGCAAAAACATAAGTGAACCATTGATTAAAATATAGACATCAATTCTTTGAAACAAGAAAAAATAAATCGTCAGTAAGTTAAATCAAAACAAATCTGTTTTTATCGTTTAATCGCCCAACGCTATTATGAAATTTGCAACTTGCAATTCATGAGAGGTACTCGAAGATTAGGAGTATAGTACTGATGATGAACCGCTTAAATAAACCATCTGAGTGCCTCTCCACTGTGGAAGTAAGCTACAACTAGGGTGCACCGTAATTATTTTACGTTGGAGAACTTATTGAACCCAAAATATGAAACTATGGTTCTCCCACGTGGTATCTACGAGTATAATTAATTACACAGTGTTTTTTTAAATCAAGTCAATAAGAACTTACCATAACAACTATTTTCACGAAAGGTTTTCAAGTACTTACTATATGCCATGGAGCCTGTGGGAAAACATAACAATGCTTACATGTACATCTATATTTGTTAAGCATTGTTATGTTATTCCATTATTTTTCATCTAACACACTACATACCAAACACACGCATTCATGCAGCATTTCATTGATCATTGTCACTTTCCCTATCATGTTCACCATACCAAATGATGACTGTATATGATAGTCTCAGGAGAAAGACCAAATTTCCCAATTGACGAGACAGGAGTGAGGGTAATGAAGCAATTTCTCCCTTGCACTCATAACAGAGCAGCTGCTGCAAAAGTAGAAGGTGAAGGTACTTTTTATTGTGTCATTGCTTTGGCTCTCTGCAACAATGTTTCTGTACACAGCCTGCTGAGACTTCTAACTCTGTTTAAAGTCTACAACCACTGAAAGTTTTGGAGTGTTTCGTCAATGAAACAAAAGGTGCCTTGTTCAGGTATGCATTGACTCATGAACAGTAGCAGTAGGGAGAGTAAAAATCACAAACATTTAATGCGCCGCACACTTGACAAACGTGGAAATCCATTACAACTTTTATTAGAAATTCAGAGACCAAAGTTTTGTACCCATTGACAGATATCGACATTTGTAGTGTTTGGCACACCCAATTTTACCAAAGAGTTATCGCATTCTTTGCTGTAGCTAATGCGATTGATGGATCTATCAATTCCATTCATCCGATTCAAAGCCTTGGAGTAACAATGGAACTAACAAGTAACTTTAGCGCTAACTCACAACAACGTGCAAAGCAGATCAAGGCGGTACTTGGTCTGATCTATAATGCAGTTCGAAAGAGGTGATACCAATTACTATCACTTTTGTGCGATGATACCTCTAGAGGAGGGTTCATGTTTACACATCACTGGCTTTGGAATAAGTTTCACATTTCTACCAACTCATTGAGTCCCAACAGTTAGGTTTTTCACAGTATTTTTACAGCATATCCTTGCGAAGAATGAACTTTCAACTTATGTTGTGAAATAGACGGCCTGTGTTGCCTGACGAGAACTTCATTAAACAAAACTAAAGAATAATAGTAAGTAAAAAAATAGCATAATACCTTTAAACTGGTGAAAAGCAATAAATTTGAAAAAATTAAAATACTGCCATAACTTTGTGTTGAAACAAGAGTTTTAAAAGATGTCATCCATAACATTGAAACTACATTATGAAGCTACCAAAAAACTACCTTTCAAGTAATCAACAAAACAACTGAACAGCCCAATGATATTTATGATCATGAACGTAAATAGAAACTAAAAAGTGTTTCGTTGGAAAAACCTTGGCTTCAGAGCAGAAAACAACAAAGCGGCGTTGAAGGAACAGGGACACAGTCGAAAAAGTAATGTAAGTATATCGTGCTACTAGTATTCCTATATCAGCGCATCCAAAAGTAACTACAGTTGTCAGCAGAAGTAATAGTAACTAGATATTGAATTGTGTTTGTGAGCAAAAACAAGAGTATTTTAGAAAATAGCAAGAGAAAAAAAAATATTCATAAGTGAGAATTGAACCCCCGTCCTCTGGTTGGACAACCACACACTCAACCCTCTACACCACCACAGTTGCATTCCTCACCCACACTGGATTACATCAAACATCGCTAATCGTATGGTTCTTCAAGAAAGGGACCATTTCAAAACATTTTTCAAGAGAAAATATTTCCACACTTGGGAATGTAGCTGAGTACTGGACAACAGCAGTTCATCAAATTTTCCTCTCATGCATCTTGTAATGTGGACAGCAGAACATCAGTACCTGTTCTTAAAAAGTGGTTTGGCCACAGGATTATTGATTACGCTGCCAAATATTGATAGCATGTCAGTCAGCATTGGTAGCCATTAATAAAATATTGAATAGCCAACATTCGGAATACTGAAGTGTAAATAAAGTTGTCTGCTCCATGTTTGCTGTGAAAGTAGGAGAAGATTACTCCAGTCAATATATGGTGTAATACGTACATACACACCCATTTTTCGTGGGGAAAACATTGAGCCAGGAACTTGCAGAACCAAGTGAATGACAAAAATAATTTACTTTCCTGAAAGAAATCAGTTTAAAGTTTGTAATTGAAGTATACCCAATATAAATGCTAACTGAACTAAAGCCGGTCATTTCCAGCCAGGGGCGTTTTGAGTTAAAAATCCAACCCCCTAACAAAATGGAACTGAGCGAAGAGCAAAAACTTTTTGGTAGGGGTTGGAGGAATTTGTTAGGGGGTTGCCTGTTAGGGGGTTCACCATGAGTGTTAGGGGGTCGAGTTTTATTATCGTTGTACTGTATTATATTTATTAGCTAACCATTGTTCATTTTTTTAACTTTTTTAATTTATCAATTATTAATAATGATATTAATTACTATCATTTTATTATTTATATGTATTTCATTATTTTGATTATTCATTGTTATCATTAATATGTATTTATTTATTATTTTTCATTATTACAATAATAATAAATAACAATATACTTTGACTGCTTTAATTTATTATTAACTTTTATTTATATATATTATTATATTAATAATAAGTAATAATACTCTAATGATTATAAATAATAGTAGTAGTGAAGTGGGGGAAAATCCAATCATCATTATTAATTATAATAATAGTTACAGTAGTAGTAATAATGTTAACCACCAAGCCACATACAGACAGTTGTTAGTTGTTGCACAACAGCTTCATTTGCATGTTGTTGTTGTTTAATAATGTAATTAAATATTTCTTTACAGTAGAGCCGCCTTTCCACTCTTATTCAAAAGCAGAAATATTCCTTTATTTGATTGGTCAACCACATGTTCATGAGCCAATGATGCGCCTTGTTAGTTTACTGATAACTTTGTTGTTTTATCACAAGGGTGGGTCAATGTCAATCTACAAACGAAGTAAAAGCACATAGTTGGGCTAGGTCTATGTTTCATGTTGTAATGCTAAGATGACTACAAAAAATCATCAGGAGAAAAATCAATCCCCGCAAACCAAAACAATACCCGACAAGTTTGAATCCCAAACGTTAGGGGGTTGGGAGTTTGACCCCCAAATGTTCGGGGGTCGGGGGAACTCAGTACGCCTCTGTTTCCAGCGTGTTATTAGCATATGACCACCTTTGGTGAGAAAGTAAATAATCAGTGAGTTTTGAGGCAATAAAGGTAAAAACTTAGTCTAGGCAACAACGGAGTTGGTCAATCGGGTCAACATTCATTTCAGCGGTCAATCAGGTCAACATTCATTTCAGCGCTTTACGCAACTCTTCCCAAATATATACACACTTCTAATTGTTGTAATAAAACTCTAGCAGAAGTTAAATCTGCTGGTTAATATTATCAAGGTTTCCTCTCTCTTTCCTCGAGACCAAACCAAGGTGTCAAAACTTCCATTACGGAGAGTACAGCTGGCACTAATTATACTGCACTTGTAGCCATACGAATGATTGTTAATTTCTGTAACATAAGATGTGAGTAGTCAAGCAGCAAAGACCAACTGCTGGTAATACTCTATACACTCGGTCCATTTATATTTTAGATTATTGGCAGCATGGACATTCAAAACCAAGTAATATTACATTTTATAAATCAATATTAGCAAAGAGATGATTGTTTGAGTCGGAGTTGTCTATTAGTACATAATGTACCAGGAGACAACATGTAAGGGGTAGCAACTTCTACAGCAAGAGCTAAACTTTTTACAATTACACGATTCAAGTATGATCAGAACGTTCAGTGACTACAAAATGCAAGCAACAAAATCTGCATCATGTCAAATGGTAACAATAACTAAACAAAGTGGGACAAGCAGTACAATAATCCCATGGGTTGTAACTTGAATGGTTCTTGCTTCAACTATTGTAAGCCGTTAGTACCTGCAACAATCAAATCAGCTGATTTTTAATGGCAACAAATGCTGAAGCAATGGACACAAAATTCCCTCATCTTTTTTAAACATTGATACACAAAAACTTTACTCAAAATTAGGAGCAAACGATGGTTTGAAGTATGGAAGACTTTACAGAAATTATAAAAACAATAATAAAAAAAAAAAATAGGGAGCAATTTTTTCATTGATGCAGTAGACACGGATGCAATGCTAATAGTATTGTCAACGACACTGGGTGACATGAGACGGCCAAAGAAAGACCGAGTTGTACAATAAAACTATGAATACTCTACATTATATATTGATGTTCAATTCAATAGAATAGGCCTGAAGTAGCCGTGGACAAGCAACAATTGAATTAAAGGAGAGAGGAAAGAGCGAACACAACACTCCATACATACATGACAGCAACTGAAACTATATGAGTCAGTGAAAAGTCTATTACAAAGTCAGTGCAAGTTTCCTATATTTGTATAAGATGAGCCGACAACTCCCACTAATTATGCACCATATCGGTTGCACCTAGTTACACCAATGGAAAGATGTGAAAGGCTAAGGTTAAGGCGTGGCTACACAGGCCGATGTTTGGCATCGGAAGGCCTTGCGAAGGGCGTGCCCGATACTTCGGCACATCGTGGGGCCTGTTCGTGAGCATAAACAACGTGTTGGTCTACGCCCGATGCCAAAGGCACATCAGCGCTCTCTGATTGGTTGAAACAAAAAAACTTTCAAGCTCATCATGTTTACTAATTACAAGGCATTTCCGTTAAAATTTTTGTCAGCAACAACGATCCACTTTAAATTCCGAAGGAATTTTTATGTTATAGAGTTTGAACAGGGAATTCAGTCAGGTGAATTAATTTTAAATGGCTTATAGAACAGTGGTAATTGAAGATTTCTACATTACTGAGTATAATTATAATACTAATTAAAATTACTAACAAGTATAACAACAATAAAATAAAATTCAATACATCATTTATTATAAATGATGAATAATTACGATATCTGGAAGATTTATTAATAAATAAAACCAAAAGAAAGTATTGGAAGCAACGTTTCAATGGTGAACAAAAAAGCCATACATCACAGCGAAATTGTTCTTTAATTATAGTTAGTATTGTGATTATTATATCAGGGAAACAAATCATTCGTTGTCGGAAATGACACGAACAAAAACCCGCACTTTGTGCCATATAATTGGCTAGTTCACTCGCAGCTCACCGATGTGTTTGAGCACATTATCATGCTGCATCGGCTTGTGTAGTCACCTGCACATCCTCACAAAACATTGTATAGGCACATCGGCATCAAAACATCGGTGCAGTGTAGCCACACCTTTAGAGTGTATGTGGTTGTATGAATAATTGACTGACAAGAGAAAACTGTAACGGATGTGGAATTAGATTTGTTGCCAAAAAACCAAGTGTTACAGAACAGATGCGAAGAGAAACTAAAATTCATAATGATACTGTAACTCATCACAAAGTACAAATAGTAGTAATACACAAATACATGCTAGCTAGCTATATGTCTGTAAAACTTTTTGTTGCAACCTGCAGTACATAAACTTGTTCCATTTCAACAATACTTAATAGCCAAAAATTTAAAGAGCTAGAAAATTATGCAACCATAGTGTAGCTTTCCTAGTAGGCGATGGTTAGAATACTTTAGACAGGAGAGCAACAATAACTACTTCTTAAAATAATCTATTAGGTTGCAAAATCTGATGTTGTTTGCTCCTTGAACAGATAGACGACTCCAAAAAAATATAGCCATAAATGGTTGTCATCTTTGATGCTGTAACCATGGCTATTCGACTTTTGGTTTGAGATGATAAACCGCAAATTAATTATCTAGATGTTAAACTTTCTGAATTTTTCAGTACCAGTGAGAATAAAATAAATATAAACAATTCAGAAATTGTTCCTGCTAATTGTTATTTTTCCACTGTTTAGGATGTGCCCTCCACATACCCACATACATGGGCAATGTAGAGGACGGTACCACCCACAGGACAAAACACCCTCAGGCAGTCAGTTTTATAAAGGCAAAAAGCGGCATTTAGAATGATCAGATAAATAGAGACAGCCTCATCTCTATTTCAAGCTTTTAGATTTTGTCTGATTTTTATGGCAGTATAAACAAATGCAGTATTTGATCTCGACGGGTCTCTCAAAGCTACAAGAGGTGTCCCAATGCCATCACGTGCTGATACATTTGTATGGCTTGACTGGCTCCACTGTGTCGTGTATTTTTATAGCCGCAAGTGTAACAGAATGTAAACTATTGTGTTCCATAGCACAAAACAACCAGGAGACAGACCATACTTCAACAGGCAAGTAACAGTAACAAAGCTACAACTAAATAACCCAGGGTTGACAATGAAAAATGACAAAAGAACAAAAATTCACTTAACTAATACTTTCTGTAGGTCAACGCAGCATTAGCTTGGTAAACACCAGTATATGGAGGACAGTTGAGAGCAGACAACTTCTGCATATATAGCGATTACAGGTTTTTTTTTGTAGATGCATCAGCTACAAAGGCATTACATAACTCAAATGCGTTGACAGCAGCTAATCATGGCAATTTGATTGTTTTAACAGTTTTACTCCCTCATAACTACATATTACTAGCTCATAGATGTGTCAGCATTCAACTCTAATCAATAGAATATACCAAACAATAGAACACCAGGTAAACAAATACCATAGTCTACTCCTACTTGCTAGGCACAGAACTGTTGCATGAGGAGAGAACAAATAACAAAAATTGAAGTTAGATTTAGCACTGAAACACACGACTGTAACTACATAATCACTCAAGTCGTTGCAGCTGGACGGAATCAGAAAAAAAATTGGTGCTCGATCAGAGTTTCTCTAATTTACAACGATTAATATTTTGCTACATTACAAGGCCTGACCAAAAACGATTCCATTGAATTCAAGAACACATATCACTTGACACGAGCTACATGTTGTATGTTGTTTTGCATGTGGAGAAAATAATAACACATCCATACCAACATGTTGTGACTGGCGCAATCCCTACATCAATAAAGTTCACAAGTGTTCCCCAAGCTGATACAACTGCAGGTTATGAGGAAGTGACCACATATACAACGGTGGATGTTGTCGACAGACCTAAGAAAAGGCATGAGTTTGTTCATGGAATTAATGTATTCAATACTATTTATTTGTCATTTATTTTGACAAAATCAGCCGTGTGCGAGCATAGCATGTTCGCATGTTTTGCATACCATAATTTGTAATGAACAAAAAAAAAGGTTTGGCCATAATGCACAAAACGTAGAACTCAGTGAAAATCACTCTGAACTATATTCAATGGGTAGAGGCTAATTAGTGGCCAGTGGTTGTAGGGCATCCCCACTTGGGCTAGTTGTATTAGCCAGATGTTTTTAGAGAAGTCTTCGGCTAGTACAACGAGCCCAAGTAGTAATCTTTTTCTTTTATCGCTCTTCACTAACTTTCTCCCTCCAGCAAAGTCCATATGTGGGAAATCAGTCAGGCCTCATCATCATGTCTGACAAAATAATGTCCTGTTAACTTTAATTAACAAAATTCAAACTTTCGTTAATTAAAAGTTATGTTTCACCGTATTGTTAGTCCATAGTCCAATAAGTAATATTGTCTTCTTTATAATAGAAATAATAATCAACCATCGATCATCATCATCGATGATGATGATTGGTTATTATTATTATTTATTATTAAATAATTGATAGTAGCAATTGTATGTATTAGGATTAATAATAATTTCATATATCTGTAGTTTATTTTAAAAAGCCCAGTTTTGTTTGAATTCACTTTTTGAGAAAAATAACAATAATAGTATACCATTGAGTAATAGCAGTATTATTATAATTACAAATATTATACATAATAACAATTATATAGTTTGTAATAATACAATTTCCCAATAATATTAATAAATCATGATGATCATAATTATTAATAATAGTTCAAATACATCCAACAATTATTAACTTGATAACTATTTTTTGTACTTCACACTGTTGTTATGATTCATTAGAGAGACTATATTAACAATATTATTTGCAAAGCAAAAAAACACCACAAACGCTTGATATGGGATATGGTCAATAACAGGTAAAGAGCATGTCATTCCACCAGCGTGCAGGATGGTCAAACTGCGACTAATAATCTCACCGGTGTTATTGAAATTCTGAATAAGCACTTCACCTCTGTTGCCAAACAAGCATCATACTCAACAAAGAATTCTCTGCTCAACATGAAAAATTAATCTACAACCCTCGGACAACCTTACTATATTTCCACCTATAACCCATAAAAAGCTGGCACAACTTTTAAATATTCCTTTCAACAAAGCTACTGGAAGTGATGGCATTAGTTCAAAAATATTACGTCTAACCCTCCCCTACATACTTCTACCACTCTGTGACATAATGAACCGTGCCATATCCGAAAAGGTATTTCCAACATCTTGGAAACACGCCATCATCACACCTATTCACACAAAAAGTGCAATGAACAATCCAAACAACTATCGACCTATTTCAATTTTACCTCCTCTCTCTAAAGTATTTGAAAATCATATCCTTGGTTACCTTAACCAACAACTTACAAGATTTAACCTTCTCCGACCGAACCAATCAGGTTTTAAATCAAACCACTCCTGCACGACAGCAATAAACAAATTATACCCTGATTGGCTAAACACTGGTAAGAAACAAGCGCAGATTCTCCTCTTCATTGACTTTCCCAAAGCCTTTGACTCGATTCCGCACACACTGCTAAACCAAAAGCTTATACACCTAGGTTTCAGTGGTTCGGCTATACAACTTCTGGCAGAGTTTCTTCATAATCATACACAAAAAGCTAAAGTTAATGGCACACTTTCAAGCAGCAAACGAATCACTGCCGGCGTTCCTCAAGGATCTGTCGTCTCCCCACTCTGTTCTCAATAATCATTAACGACGTATTATCATCCACTCGAGTTCTAAAATCTCATGCTCATGCTGATGATACCATCTTCTACGGCTCCAATTTATCTACTCAAAATCTAATTTCAAACACTCAACAAGACATTAATAACATTGTCTCCTGTTGCAAACAAAATGGTATGGATTCATTATTAGTAAAACAACAAACAAATCTATCCACCTACATATCGACAACACACCAGTTTCACAAGTTGACAACACAACTTTCCTTGGATTCACTATTAGGACCGCTTAACATTGGATGACCACGTAATTTCTGTAATGAAAAAAGTGAACCAAAACGCAAGACTTCTCCTGGCAACTAGACACTAACTAAACCACAGGCACACAAATTTTACAACCACTTTATACATAGCCACCTAAACTATGGTATCAGCACCTACTACCCGCTATCCCCCAAAAAAATAACCAAGCCTCTGAAGACCCTTCAAAAGAACGCATTAAAATATGCATTATTTCTTCCTCTTCGTACTCCAATTTCCCTTGTTCAAAAATACTCCCGAGTTCTTCTACTTACTCAGCTAGCTACCTACTCCACCGCTATCTTATCTATTCAAGTACTACACCATATCTGTCCTCCATATATCAAGGCCATCTTCAAACCCTCTAGCGTGTCTACATCTGAACGTACTGTGCAGGATTTCACTGGGGGGGGTGTGAGGTGGTAGCTCGGCCTACCTGCACGACCTCCCGAACTTGTAATGGCAACTGTGTCTATGGTGCTAGCGATACAACCCTTCCACAGGTCGACTTAGTAGACTGGAGAATGGTGGATGACCATCTCAGTTACTAGTGAACTGCCGGTTGCGTTAGCTATTATCTGTGTTATCTGTGTGTGCAATGTGTTCGAACTTTGAAGGGCGAACTAGTGGAACTAGATTCGGCCAGCAGAGGTTCGGCTGTCTTTGTGTAGTGCTGTGCAGAGGTCGAACATTGAAGGCGAAGTTTAGACAAGGCTAAGTTCGGCCAGCAGAGGTTCAGACTGATCTGCCTATATACTACTACTCGAGTAGTGGAGCGCAAGTGAAGTTATTTGTATGTACAAAGAAACTTCTGAGAGTGTGCAAGCTGACTCTGATTTTATTATCCAAAACATTCGTATTTATGTACATGGTTACATAACAGATAAGCTGATAAAATTGACAGACAAAAGATAGCCACACCTAACACAGCAATTGGCTAGAGTGGGCGAATAATACACAAAGGGTGGAACTAGAATGAATGCTTGACTGAATGCACATGGCACACGTATAACTTTGCATGTAAAAATAATTATAAGAATAAGTACATAGATGGATCTGCCCTAAAGCGCGGGCATAGAACTAGGACAAGTAGACAGTAAATAATGCGAGTGACAGGACATAGAACTAGTAAGTGTTTGTACGATTGTACCATAGAACTAACTAATAAGTGTAAGTGTTTGTATACCATAGAGTAAGATGGCGCCGGTCCGTTACACACTCCGTCCCATTGTCGATGGTGGACAATAAACAACGTCGGCGGCATCGGGTATGTAGGTCTCCTCTAATCTCTAAATGGTCGGTTAAGTTCCTTTTTAATCTCTTCGGCTCTGAGTAACAGCTGGCATGCGTCGTGGGTGACGGCTGTTTGGTGATGGTAATTTGGCGTTGTCTCCCCTTGTTTGTTAATTTTTTCTGCGGCGATTTCATCTTCTTTGGGAGTTGTGTTCTCTTGTTTGTTCTTTCTCCCTCGCCCCTCTTGTTGATAACTCGTCTCCTGTCTCTGTAGATCGTCTTGTTTTCTCTTTCTTTTTACAACTACCCAGCCGATTTCGGCCGGGTTTTCTTTTGGTGTGTCCACTGGTGTGGGGGCTGGGGTTGGTGAGGTTATCCTATGGTTCCCTTCTGTCCCAGTGGATGGGTTTCCGGATGGCTGCTGTTCCTCCACTGTTGTGTAACAGTGATAATCGTCTAATTTCTTCGGTTTTGTGTCGTTCCCTTTGAGGTCTCTCTAGAGGTGAAGTGGGTGTCCGGTTTTGGCTCAGAGTTGGCCAGTCCTCCTCATTTAGGGGAGGGGGCCTCTGAGGACTGGGTGCCCTTTGGGTGACCTCCAGGGGTGTGTTGTCTTGTCTTTCTGTACCCCCTCTTGTATCGTCTCTTTCTCTATTACTTTCCGGCCTTCGTGGAGGGCTAAAGCCGACCGTAGGTGAAGGCGGAGGTGTATGTGCTGGTGTGCGGGGTGGCCCGCCCCTCGGGGGAAGGTTTCCGGCTTCCTGAGTGAGTGGTGGTGTTGGTGGCTCTCTGACGAGCGGCGATCTGTCTCGTGGGGAGGACGGCAACGGCAATGGTAACTGCTCTGGCAAGGGCAGTGGTAGTGGTTCCACGACCTCAGCGGGTGCTGGGCGTACTTTGGGGGGCCGTCCCCTCCTGGCTCCTTTCATATTCGGCTGTAGGGCGGGTTCCCGGCAGGGGGGTGCCCGGCCGACTGGCTCCTGACAAGTCCTGTAGTGCCGTAGTCGCATTCCATTCTGAATCGACCATTGTCCGTTTCTTTGTACTTTATAAGTGTGGTTCGGGAATACCTCTGTTACTTCATATGGGCCCACGAACCGGGGTTGTAGCTTCGGGTTGCTACCCTTTACTCGTCTCTTATTCTCTAATACGACGAGCTCCCCCTTCTGAAATACGGAGGGTTCCTCGTCGTCCTGGCTCCTGATTTCTTGCTGCTGGTGTCGGAGGTATTCGTGCGCTCTCTGGAGGTTCTCTTGCACCTCTGCCGTGTGCTCCAGTATGTTGCGTGGGTCTAAGGTAGGAGGCGTGCCCGTTAGCTGGTCTGGAAGGCGGACCTCCCGTCCCATCACTAACATGTTGGGTGTCTCTCCTGTTGCTGAGTGGGGGGTGCTGCGACATGCCCGCATGATCTGTGGCAGCAGACTGTCCCACTCGTCTTGCCCTTTCGTCAATATCAGCGTACGGAGTGCATCTCCTAACGTCCTGTTCTGGCGTTCCACCATTCCGTTCCCTTGCGGGTGATAGGGGGTGGTTCGCGTCTTCTTGATTCCCCATAGACTGCATAGTTCTTCGAGTAACACTGACTCGAACTGCGCTCCCTGGTCAGAGTGTAGTTGCTCAGGCAGACCCCAGTAAGCGAAGACTCGCTCATCCAGGGCTACGGCGACCGTGGGTGCTGTTGCGTCGGGCAGTGCTATGGCATCCTGCCAGCGGGTAAAGTGGTCGGTGAGGACCAGTGCCCAGCGGTTCTTCCTCTTGGTTAGAGGTAGAGGACCGACTAAGTCAATCGCCAGCTTCTGGAAGGGTCGGCCAGCATACATCCGCTGTCTGTGGGGGTTTTCTGCTTTCCTTCCATTCTTCGCCACCTGGCACACCTCGCAGTCCTTTATCAGTCTCCTGACCAGGGGGGAAATGCCCGGCCAGTACCAATCTAGTAAGATGCGCTGCCTCGTTCGGTGTACTCCAGCGTGGATCAGCCTGTGTGTTTCCCAGACGACTTGCGTCCTCCTGCTGGGTGGACAGACTACACAGTGTTTCGGTCTGGAAGGATGGTGGAGCGCGATGGTCAGTACCCCGTCAGGACGAATCTTCATTGCGTCCTTCCGTTCATAGAGTGTCCTCAGCTCGACGCTCCCCTCGGCTAACTCTCTCTCTGTGATGCTTCCCGGCCGTCTCAGCTCGGCATAAATCCGGCTTACCGCATCCTGCCCGTCCCTTTGCTCTTGGGCTAAGGTTTGGGTGGAATGTACCGGGTTTGTCACAGTGAGGTTAACCCGCTCCTCTTGCTCTCCTCTTGCTGCAGACTCCCTCTCCAACGTGTCTCCCGGCCGTCTCAGCTCGGTGCAAGCCCGGCCTACCGCATTCCGTCCCTCCGACTGCTTCTGAGTCGAGCTCTGGGGGGAATGTGCCGGGTTCGATGTGTTGAGGTCGTCCCTCACCTCTTTCTGAGGTCTCTGCCCAGCCTCTCGCTGTAGCTCTTCATGGGAGGGTCCTCCATCTCTCTGTTCGATGGAGCTGCATTGCCTACAGTCCGCACAGGGCCCCTGTCGGCTGAGTCCATCAGCATTACCATGGTGAGTTCCAGCCCGATGTTCGAGCTTATATCGGAACTCAGCCAAGATTTCTAGCCAGCGAGCTATCTGGTTCGATGGCTCCTTTCTCCTGCACAGCCAGCGAAGGGAGGCGTGGTCCGTCCGGAGCTTGAATTCCCGCCCATAGAGGTAGGGTCGGAAATGCTTCACTGCCTTGATGACAGCGACCAGCTCCTTCCGAGTGACGCAGTAATTCCTCTCTGCTGGGGCCAACGTCTTGCTGAAATATGCAATGACGCGTTCCTTGCCTTCTTGTACTTGGGAGAGCACAGCACCGACTCCTACCGCACTGGCGTCAGTGTCCAGCGTGTACGGCAGGTTGGGGTCGGGGTATCCAAGCACCGGGGCCTGAGTGAGTCTGGCCTTGAGTTGATCGAAGGCTGCCTGTTCCACTTGTCCCCACTTCCAGGGCGTCTCCTTGCCTGTCATCACGGTGAGAGGTTTAGCGATCGTGGCGTAGTCGGGGAGGTACTGGCGATAGTACCCGGCGGTTCCTAGGAACGCCTGTAGCCCCTTTACGTCCGTCGGTGCCTCCCATCTCCTGACGGCCTCCACCTTCCCTGGGTCGGTGGCCACTCCCTTTGCACTCACTACGTGTCCGAGGTACTTGACCTCTTCTTGTAGCAGCTCGCATTTGGAGGGTTTTACCTTCAGGTTAGCTTGGTGGAGTCGTCCTAGCACCTCTCCGAGTCTCTGTAAATGTGTCTGGAAGTCGGGCGCGATGATAATTACATCATCTAGATACAGGAGCAGCGTCTTCCAGTGAAGACCCTTGAGGACCTTCTCCATGAGTCTCTGGAAGGTGGCGGGGGCCGACGTCAACCCGAAGGGCAGCACCTTCCACTTCCATAGGCCGCTTCTCGTGGTGAAAGCCGACTTGTCACTGGCATCTTGGTCCAGGGGTACCTGCCAGTACCCACTAGTGAGATCCAACGTAGTGAAGTACTTGCTCCCTGCCAGAGCGTCCAGTGATTCGTCGATTCTGGGGATGGGGTAGGCATCTTGTTTGGTTATGTCGTTCAGCCTCCGATAGTCCACACAGAACCTCCATGTGTCGTCCTTTTTCCTTACCAGTACCACAGGGGAGCTCCAAGCTCCGTCGGCCGGCTCAATTAGATCCTTTTCCAAAAGGTCCTTTATCTGGCGTTCCGCCTCGGCCTCCTTCTCTGGTCCCAGGCGGTGTGGTGGGCACCGGATGGGTCGAGCTCCTTCTACCGTGGGGATCGAGTGTTCTGCCAGCGTTGTTCGGCCCAGGTCCCCGCTGTGGCTACTAAATACCGTCTGGTATTTGATCAGCAGCTCCTTGACTTGCTGCTCTTGCCATGGGTCCTGGCACCCTCTCCTGGCTTGTTGAAAGAGGTCGTGCAGATGGGGGGGTAACTCTCTTCCTCCCGTCTCGCTCTTTCGTCCGTCTGGTGGGGTCAGCTCTTGGACGCCACCCTCTTCTACTCCGGTAAAGGTACCAATAACCTCTCCTGCGGGTAGCCTTAGGGTGTCCTGCGTCGGGTTCAGACATCTAACCAGCACGTGTCCCTGAGCGTCAGGCCTGTTGACGCTGGTGGCGATGGGTATCCCACCCTGAATACTTTCAATCACTCCCTGGGGGAACGTATCCCTGGAGCTCAAGTGACATGGAATCGTCACTTCTGTCTGTGGTGGAAGCTGGGTGTCCTGTCGAACTTGCACCTTGGACACGAGATTTCTCCCGTGGCGGTCGGTGCAGGCCAGCTCCTTTCCTTGTATCATCAGCACTGGACGGTCGAATCCCATCTGGCATCCTTGGCTTGTCAGGAAGGGCATTCCCAGGATAACGTCTTCGTTGACTTGGCTGACCACAAAGGTCTCCTCAAACTTGACGTGCCGTATCCTCCCCTTCAACGCGAGCAAGCCGTAGAACGGAAGTCTCGTTCCGTCGGCCATGATTCCATGGGAATCGTAGTGCTGTAAGTTGTGCTGTACGTGGTTCGGTAACCGATCAAAGACTCGCTTGGACAACAGGTTAGTGTTGCAGCCCGTGTCTATGAGGTGTGTTACCGCCTCTCCTTCTACCCTTCCAGGTAGGTAGTAACTTGAGCGATATGGTCGCTCGATCTGGTTGCTCTGGAGGGTCACAGGTTTTGGAATGAACTCTTCCTTCCTTAGCGGGGGCGTTTGGGTCTGCCTGTCCTTCCGCCTGGGCCTTGGTTCCTGCTGCTCTAGAGTCCCGTCGCCGTCCGTTTCTTCTGCCACTGAGCTGTCGAGTGCCGACAGGCTGGCAAAACGGTTGTGTAGGGCGATAGGGGGACTAGTCAGGAGGTCCAGGGGAGGAGTTGCTCGACGCACTGTCGCCGGTCCACTGGAGGGTGCCTGCGCCCTTTCCTTCGGAGGTGTCGTTGCCCGTGTGCAGCCAGCAGGTCTCCCTACTGCTGCGGGCGGTAGTCGTTTCCCTGGCGGCTAGGCCAAGGGACGGTCCTACATGCCTTCCGGGTGTGGCCTATCTGTTGGCATCCCCAACATCTCTTGGGTGGCTCAGGCTTCTTTTCCGTCTTGAGGCTGGCAATCTCTTTGCTCAACCCTTCTACGGTTTTAAGCAGCTGTGCCAAGGGGTCCTGTACCTCTTGGTGTCGAGCCGTCTCTTTCTGTGGGGTCGTCTCTTCTTCCAGGGGGTCGGCCTCCACTGCCCTGATGTGGGGTCCTCCCAATGGTTGGTGTGGCACCTGCAGGAACTCATTTCCTGCTAAGATGGCTTCCTCCAGGTTCTGGGGGCGTACTGCCAGCAAGTGCCGCTGCAGGTACGTGTGTCCCAGAGTGCTGTGGAACGTCTGCATCACCATTTCGTCCCTATTCTGTCGCGGCAGAGTGCTGTGGGCTGCCGTAACGAGTTGCTCGACCATGAGGGCATGGTCTCTGAGGCTGTCCCTTTGGTTCCGTCGGTAGCTTAGCAACTTGGCTTGGGCTTCCGAGCGGGTCATACCAAAGGTCGCCCGTAGAGTACGTGTCACCTCTTCTGTGGTCTCACCTCGACCGCACCGCTCGGCCTTGCCTGTCAGGGCTTGGCGTAGGTGGATGACTGCTTCTTCCGCCGGCCAATGGTTTGCTCTGGTCACCTCCTGAAACCGTTGCAGAAAGTAGTCCACATCTCCTGTACCATCGTACTGTGGTACCCTGAACCTATCTCTGGCTGTGGCTACTGTCATGCGGTCTAGGATATCGGTGAGCGTCCCCATCATCTGCAGGCTGGAAGGATCCCTGTCAGTACTCAGTGCTCTTCTTCTAGTCGCCATTCTTTCTCTGGGAGGTGCTGCTTGTGAGTGTCTGTCAATCCCACTGCTGCCACCAATGTGCAGGATTTCACTGGGGGGGGTGTGAGGTGGTAGCTCGGCCTACCTGCACGACCTCCCGAACTTGTAATGGCAACTGTGTCTATGGTGCTAGCGATACAACCCTTCCACAGGTCGACTTAGTAGACTGGAGAATGGTGGATGACCATCTCAGTTACTAGTGAACTGCCGGTTGCGTTAGCTATTATCTGTGTTATCTGTGTGTGCAATGTGTTCGAACTTTGAAGGGCGAACTAGTGGAACTAGATTCGGCCAGCAGAGGTTCGGCTGTCTTTGTGTAGTGCTGTGCAGAGGTCGAACATTGAAGGCGAAGTTTAGACAAGGCTAAGTTCGGCCAGCAGAGGTTCAGACTGATCTGCCTATATACTACTACTCGAGTAGTGGAGCGCAAGTGAAGTTATTTGTATGTACAAAGAAACTTCTGAGAGTGTGCAAGCTGACTCTGATTTTATTATCCAAAACATTCGTATTTATGTACATGGTTACATAACAGATAAGCTGATAAAATTGACAGACAAAAGATAGCCACACCTAACACAGCAATTGGCTAGAGTGGGCGAATAATACACAAAGGGTGGAACTAGAATGAATGCTTGACTGAATGCACATGGCACACGTATAACTTTGCATGTAAAAATAATTATAAGAATAAGTACATAGATGGATCTGCCCTAAAGCGCGGGCATAGAACTAGGACAAGTAGACAGTAAATAATGCGAGTGACAGGACATAGAACTAGTAAGTGTTTGTACGATTGTACCATAGAACTAACTAATAAGTGTAAGTGTTTGTATACCATAGAGTAAGATGGCGCCGGTCCGTTACAGTACTACCCGTGACAATCACAAGATACCCAGCTCACTCTCTAACATTATGCTACCTAAATTAACAATTCACGCCTTTAATCCTCTCTACCAAAGACTGTTAGAACATCAAAAACTCTCAAGCTTTTTCAAAAGCCTCTGAAACTTTTCTACTTCAGCATGAAGATTGAATCACTAATACCCTACTTTTACTCGCTCATATATTACCAACAATGTGTTGAGAACTGACAATCTTGCACTTCCATGTATGCATCATGCTGCATTGTACTGATCTTTCAAAATGTTTACTACTTACTGCTGTTAGTTTATTTGCATACCCAAAAATACAGGTACTTCCTGTTCACCTTCAGCTACTTGACAAATATTATTATTTAAGGTTGCTCATCAATCCATCCAATCAGTCTCACGCAAATGGCATCAAACACACCACAACCATTCACACCTTCAACACAATGCAATGCTCTTTCTAAAACTCTTTTTTCTAGAAGTTTCTCACTTCATAGTTCAAGTGATCCAGCCTATTAACTGCAATGTACATTTCTTTTCTGTAAATATTGTTGTGTAAACCTGTTAAAAATTTTTGTATATTTTTTTGTATATAACAACATCATAACATTGATGTCACCATTTCCTTCCTTTATTCAAACTGTATTGTATTATTCCTTCATTTTGTTTTTCTGGTTCTTTTTTTGATTGTGGTCTTTATGGAAAACATGACATCCGTATGACACGATAATTTAACCATATTAAATAAAGTTATTAAAAGTAATAATAATAATTATTAAAAGCTTGAACTTATTTTATTAGTTGCAGCAGTATTATTAATTGTATTATCGTTAAAAAATAAATATATCGGGGAGAGTGGGGGAATGTGAACAGTTTGGTAATGTGAAAGCCATATCTATCTGTGTGCACAAGTATCATGGCTATCCCACTTTATTTTTTTCTATCAGCTTCCACCAGTTTTACAAACATACACCATTTCACATCCAGACATCCAGTAAACATTTTTCTAATTCACAGCCATAAATCTCAAGTGTAACAAGGGAAGAAAATCAACCTCAGGAGCTGCCATGGTGCATATATGCAATTTTTGCCTGAGCCATGGAGCTAGATCTGAGTGAGATAACCATTATACAAATTTGTCATCTCATTGAAGGCAGTCCTTGGATCATGTATGCCACTCCTTGTGCTTCTCGGGCACCTAGAAAATCACTGAGAGCAGTTTACAACTATTTCTCAAAAATCTCGAAAAAGTTTCTATAAGATTTCCATTGGTGATAAAAAATGTACCGCGTCTGTTTGCCCGCCGTGTGCATCTAAAACTATTACTTGTAGCCATGCAGTATTTTCACTGTCTGCCTGTCAAACATGTCAGGATGTTGTACGCTTCTTCTGCCCTCTACTTGCATAGCAGTTTCTGATAATAATGGAATTTAGTTTATGTTTTATGCGTTTCACCCCATTTTTACATTCATCAGTTCATGCACCTACACATTAGCTGAAGGATGAGTGCAGTTCCAATTACTATCGTTTGAATTTAGCGCTACTCATTGTGCAACAATTCATAGGGATGGCAAGTATTACATTAGCCATCCCTCACGCTAATATAATTGACTTGCATCGCTGACCTATATATTAAAGAAATGTCTACTACGCATGCTGACTTTTACAATACACAATATTAGCAAAGACTATGTAATACCTAGTATTACTAGTAATACATAGGTATCAGATGGTCACAGACTAGATAGTCGTTGATATAGCTCTTTGCTCACACAGCCCATTGAATTGACTATGCACAGTACCATGTGAGACAAGCAGCTGTCACACATATGTTGGTCCACTCACCATATCTCTAACAATATGAATGCCAACCAAGTTGGCTATATCTACAACAGCTAAATTTGTCTCCAATTCAAAATCTCAAAAATTCAACTTGCTTTCACACAATCTGTTTCCAACCCAACGAATAGTTATTTATTCCAAACGGAATGGATAAAGATCAACCAAAATCATGGTCGTTTGGTGCTTTGAAATATTATGGTAGTTAATGCTTGACAGGTGTATGATTTGACTATCGAAGAATTAACCATGAAGTTAACAAAGCTGGACAAATAGGAAAATTTATGTCCGCCAACATATTTAATGAGTGTAACGCAATTATGAATTTCGATTCATGTACCGCTTTCAATGCTGAATGTCAAAACATTCAGTCAACTCCGACAAACAGGTATTGCTGCCCCCATTGGCAAGGCACTCGGTGTGGTGATATCTCCTCAAAAGAGTTCACAGCCCAACAAACAAGAATGATTTGCACGGAATATCTATGAATGTAAATTCCCACCAATGATGCAAGCATACCCCAACCAAATACTCTCAGCTCATTGATTCTAGTAGCATATGGATGCAGTGATATTGCATACTGTTGAGCAGTCAGGTGAAAATGAATTCTTAGTTAATATTGTTGGGAGGGGGGGGGGATGGCACCATTAGTCAGGATCTGTAATGACATAATTTTGACACAGGCATACTGAAGTTACCTATGTACATTATTAAAAATTGTTCCCTATCTTACACATCATTTGCTATGAAGCTATGAATACATGAGACAATGACTAAATGCTAACTAACAGCAATACAGCTGTTTTTGTGTAGGCGATAGTAATAATGTATGTCATGTGCAATGTCCAATATTGCATAATGTTCAGATCAAATATAGCTGACTACACATAGTTCATAATTAGAGCTTTACTAATTGTATAAATAATCGCCAGTAGCGCAGCAGCCAGCGCTGATGAACACTTGTTTTCATTGCAAAAGCAAAGACTATATAGTCTTTGACATAAGTATTGGCTACCTGTGGTTTGTTACTTCAAAGAAAGCCCATTCACACTAGCTGTTGTTATTGGATGCTCGCTGCCAGCTGATGACCAAAAAATAGTTCATAATGTAACAGGTTGTTGACAACTATTTTAAGACAATCGCAATGTCTATATTCGAGCATTGACAGGGTATAAAAGGAAGGACCAAACACATTATTACTATATATCTACAGACATGGCAAAGGGTCAGTGCGGATTTTTGAGTGTAGTATACTTTTATTGCATTATAAATAACACACAACTTCAGCAATTTGAGCAGGAATATGGTGCAAACGGCATCAATCCCAAGACTTGGAGAAACACAAAAAAGAAAAGAAGGTTGGAATTGATAAGGTCTACATACTACATGAATAATGGAACAAATGGAGAAATGGACAGATATCTAGAATATTTCAATCTAGATCAGTACAAGAAGCTAGACAGAAGGGAGAGAGACAGACATACATTGAAATCGTGCGTAGAATGCCAGAAGAACAAACATCTGGCTGTGTATAGCCTGCGGCGGGAAAATGCTACGGATCAGCGGCCACTCGAGCGGTTACACGATATTATGGGCAGGGAGCCTGAGACCCCTCAACAGTGCCGAGAATTTGTTGGAAATGTTACGGAAGCGGCCAATCGAGTGTTGCAAGGATCCTCGGACCCAAAGACTCTGGAATCTTACTTGAAGCGAAAGGCGAACTATCCACGTGATGTATCCAGCACAGCCAAGCGCAAGATAATACAAAGCGAGAGAGTGGAGACAGAAGCACGCTTACAAAAACCAGAATTTGTAGCTCTTTACACGTCAGCACAGTCGGAGCGGGAGTACATGAACCAAAGAAAGAGGCGCTATGGCGAGTTTCGGAAAAATAGGAACAAGAGTCACGTTGCAAAAGTTGAAAGCTACAACTATGATGAGGGGCTCCTCACTGCGGAGCTGATTGATGCGGATGATGTCAACAAACTTAATTACACAAAGTTAGCAAGAGAAGTCAATCTCCGACGAAACGGAATAATGCCGAAGAACAGTGGACAGGTGAGATCAGAGCATTTTATCCATTGAATTGTTGATATGATATTCTTTTCTTTTCATAATATATCAGCTGCCACCGTGACTACAACAGAAAGCATTTTTTCCAGTATTATTCGACGTTATTAATTCAATACATAAAACGCATGGTAATCGCTTTCAATTATTTAGGTAATGAAGGAAATAGCCAGATCAATGGGATTTGAAGTCAAAATCAAAAGCCACAAGAGAATATCATGGATGAATTATAAGAGGCACAAATTGAATGTCCAAAGGCAGAGCTCCGTATCTAAACTAAAAGACATGAAAAGGGATATGATTAGGAAGGGAGAAATTGATATCGGAGAAATGATTGTACCCATCGACTACTACGTGATGACTATCAACAAGGATGGAACATTGGTACGTACCGCGTTGAGGATATATCTCAATGTTCTGTGATATGACAAAAACACACACACAAATGTGGCTTTCAAATAAATATTTAATGTGACTGAATTTAATTTTTCACAGCATCGTTGTCAACTAAAACATCATGCATTACTGATAAATTTAGGAGAAAACCAAACACACAGTTGCAGGGAGAAAGTTCAATTTGAAATCAGTGAGAAAGGATCACCTGCAGAGAATGAAAGAACTGGGTGTCTTGAGAGAAACGGATGTGGCAGCAATGACTGAGGATGAAATATCTGACATGTTACGCCAAAACGGTAAGATATAATATTCTAATTGAAGTGTATTTCAACATATCTGGCAATAAACAATGTGGAAAACACGCGTTTATGTTTGCATTGATATTTTTCAATCATTTTACAAAGGTGAGGTGGTGATGTCGGATCCAGCATACAACAAGGAACGTCTATGTAAGCTTGTACACACTCGACATCTACTCTGCTGGCATGATCACAGGTATGAACGGCAATAAAAAATATCATTGCAATAGTGAATGCCCCTAGAACTCCCTCGGTTTCAAGTTTTATGTTTATTGAACAACACTGTTTGTAATACCTTGTGCCTTATTTTAGCGATATTCTTGGGAAAAGCCACTATCTTTTTGTCGTGTGGTTTCTGTATGACCCAATCACATTCCACACAGATGAGGAATATCAAAAGCTGAAGGAATTGGTAAGTAAAATATACTGCTCTGAAGATATGTGTATTATTACTGAAATGCAAAGCTAATAAGCAAATGACTTTAAAATATTCCTTTTTTGCCAAACCAGACATCAAGCAATGTACAGAACATGGTGGAGCAGCCATATGTTTACTTACTTGCACAATCTGCCAGTGCAGTTAAAGATCAGCTGTTGTACGACCCTACCAGGCTGGAAGATATCGATGACTTGGGACAAAATCTGGAAATAGAAAATGTCAATTATGAGGATAAACTGAGACTATTTTCTGGAGACACACCCGCCAGACAGCTGGAGGCTGGGCAGCAGTGTGGAGGTATGTAAGTTAATCTTTTGCTGTCAATGCAGCACAGAGATTGAGTTTAACAGCAAATATGCTAATCTGAAAAATGTAATATGCCAACCCAATAATTTTAAGTTGCTATGGGAAGTCTGTTTGAGAAATAAGTTGTTGACAATTAAATGATACTTTGATTTGACATTTTTAGGCTCATATCCATGTTTCTGTGGTTTATTGGATAAAAAGTTTGCTGACGCAGGATTGTTTAACAGTCAAGCCAAGTTCAACAGTATCAAGGAACGCCTTAATGTACTTCATCAAACTGAAACTTGGCACAAAAGCATGACCCAAGGACAGCTCGCTCCATTTGACACAATGAAGGTAAATACATAGACATAGTACACAAACTAGACTGGACACGAGCCTTCTTAAATTGTCCTACATAGACATGGTCACCAATAGTTACATACAATTGGACCAAAAGGTACATACAATAGGATCTACTGAGTTAATTTCTTACAAATTCTATAGTGTTGCTTAATATTTACAGAGCACACAAATTTGCTCAGTATTACCACTGAGTGTCTAGTCCAGTGTTTGTATTATTTCTATGGGTAATCATAACTGATATCAATTTGTTGTTACATTTACAATTTATTATTTTGATTTAAATTGATGATACAATTTTAGGTGAAGGAGTTAAGGAAAGAGCTAGAAGACAGAAACATTCTGTTTGATGCTGAAACTGCAGCTGAGCTAAAGGGAAAGCTCATGAAATGTCTAAAAGGTGAGAGGGAGTGTACAGCCTATCTCTAAAAGATTCTTGGATTTCGACAGTATTTGAATTCAAATGTTTGTTAGACTGAGATATTGTGAGAATGAGAAGGAGTCATTGCTTATGTATAGGTATCAAAAGACCACCGGCGTTGCTGTGTACAGGCAGAGAGTTGCAGACGATGGCGGGATATGACATTTCAATGGTTGAGCCTTTGCACGATATAAAAAATTGCGTGAATCGTGTATTTGATGAATTACCTCATGCCATCACAGAGATGTAATAAGAAATTTGCCTGTACTACATCTATGAATTTGATTGATTGGGTTGCGCTTTGATTGTCTAATTCATATCCTACATAGTAGAGACAAATCCTTAGGTCTATGTGTAATGTCTGAAAACTTTGAATGCCAACAACCAGAGTTCAACACGTGCGCAGGTGAAACAAATTGAAGTTATTGTCATTAAGTAACCAACAGGTGGAAGTTGTTTATGAGATTGTAATCAAGGATTGCAATGGAAAGAGTAGTGTGTTTCCAATTTTAAGCTCAAGTCTATTTTTACATTTGAAATCAAATAAAACCAGCATTGATATAAAACCAGAGGTATATGCCACAATTGAGAAATTGTTTGCCACCAGGTAATAACAGTAAGTTAAAATTAGTAAGTTAATATATAGCAAGTAACATACCAGCAGTAGAATAGAAATAGAAAGTTTAGGAACTAGCAGTGCCTATATTAATAAAGCAGAACTTGCCTTTTGAATCCGTAGACTGAAGTGAAGATACAAAACTTTTCAGTCTCTTTTATAGGCATGTATAATATTTATATGTGCTAAAAATAACCGATTGATCCAATTGGTCAAAGTTGCACCAGGATCTGGTTAAAAGGTGTGAAAACAACAAGAAGATTGAAAAATCATAAGTCATAATATAATATTCATATTTCCGACATTTTGAGATTAGTTCTAGGATTTAGCGGTTTTCTTTTCCTTCTTTTTACTTGGTTTTAGCGTAAGATACTTTGAGTTCGGTACGGGTGTAATTTCTGCTGTGATGTATAGCTGTAGGTAGTTTCGCTGACGGTTGGCTATTTCTTTGTCTGGGGTGGTGGTTTGGATTGGTGTCAATCTGTTAGTTCAAGGTAGACTGAGCTTCCTCTTCACTTTGCCAGGACGGTGCGCTTGTATGCTGTGTTGACATTCTCTGCTAGACTTGCTTGTAAGCTGATGTGAAATGTCAGGCATATGGTGAAATGTCGGGCATATGGAAGGGATTAGTCATAAGTTGTATAGAATAGCAAAGTCATACTTTGTATGAACTCAAGTAACTATGCTCTCCTATGTAACTGTACATTATACCTTCCTTTTCCAAATGGTGTCGACCCCGACACCAGGCCATCATACCGAAAACGAGCGTGAGAGGCCATATGTATGTGGCTCATCTGCAGGATCATCAGACGAGGATGAAGGCGGTGACGATCCTTCCTCAATGGTCATCTTGGGTATCTTATACCCCTTCCTCCATGGTTTGGATGCCACACTGGAATTAGAGCGCTTCTGCAGTTCTCGCTTCAGTCGCTTGATCTCTACTTCCTGGGCACCAACTCTCCCTCGCAGCGTACGGATCTTAATTTCCATGGAGGTGGTCCCAATCCAAAGGAGCCGCTTTGCTGCCGCCAGCTCCTTCCTCAAAGCCGCAATCTCCTTAACTGTGGGAGCCTCCATCTCTGCAACAAAGACTCATAACTCAAGGCACAGGGATTGCCATTTAGAACAGCCGCTATTTCACAGCCATACATACCAGACATGATAATCAGCAGAAACGCCGCCGAGGTCCGCAACCGCTATTTCACAGTTACCTCATGACCCCGTAGCATGGTCCTCACAAAGGCGGGCCATAGGTCAGGTGGGTTGCCTGAAAGGTATGTGTCTCCATATCCCATTTGAGACCGAAGTATGGCCCAATTCCCCGCTCTAAATAGTGAAGGAGATGGACCCACATGTCATGAGGATGTGGTAGGTCAGGCGACACCGGCTCGTAATAAGGCCGCCTTGCATTTGGCTGGGCCAAATGCTCTGCGAGCCGGCTCATCCACATCCCCAGCAGTGTGGATCGAACAACAGGGCTGTTGGGGCCTGAACAAGATCCCACTGTTGCCGCAGGCTCCTCGGCAGATTCATCTTCAGGCTCCTCATCAGAGCGCAGGGTCAATGTCGTGGACAGCCGTAGAGACTGCTCAGCCCTAGAGCGGCAAAGGCTGCTACGAAGTGCGGCAACCTCGGCCACCTTCTCTGAGAGCTCCTCCTCTAGCTGCGTAACCCTGCGCTGCTGACTCTCCAGCTTCTTTTCCAACACGCCCACCACCTCCTTCATCCCTTCCAAGTTCCGCTGGCGAGCAATCCTCCTCCTCTTCCTGTCCGCTGCTCTCTGGGAAGCCGGTGCCTCCTCCGCTGAGCGCTTTCCAAGTCGAGCAAAGACAGTAACTTTTTCAGCAGACATTCTAAAATCAATCAAGACCATAACGTTGGGTCATGTCACAAAGCACAAGAAAACTTGACCACCGCTATTTCACAGTGAGCAGAAGTCCATGGAAACTATTAATACACATCGCTATCTCACAATGCAATTGGGATTAAATAGGAGAGTGCCGCTATCTCACAACACTACAAATACCCAGTATATGTAACACAGGGATGTATAAGCAAAAACCCATAGGCACCAGTTTGATACAAACCAAATAAAACGCGAGACCTTGCTGTTACACAAAGTCACGGCTGCCACTGCGGCAGCTAGTTAATGCGAGCAGATGATCTCAAATTGTATTTTCTAGGGGCTGCTGTCCACAAGTCAGGGGCCTCAGGGAGGGAGTCATTTTCCGTAGTCTCCGGCTCAACGACCTCAATAACTTCTGGTTCACTTTCCTCCGTCAACTCCTCAACCGGAATCTCGTGCACCATGTGCTGCTCTTTCCGCTTTGATGCCGACGCCTCTGGCAACTCATCATCCCACAGGAACTCTGGGACGGTCCTAGGTACTGCACGCTTCAGGTGGTTCAGGTGAACCCACATGCTCTTCCCTTTGTTTGGTGTGGCTGGTCCAACAAGTCCATTAACTCCAAGAATTGCACTGAGCTGATAGGGGCCCTTGAACTTTGGCTGTAGCTTGGGTGATAGGCCAGCTTGTGGGGTGGGTCTCATCAAATACACCCGCTCTCCAACTTCTAAACTTGACGGGTTGGTGGATCTGTCATGGTATTTCTTTTGGTTCAACGACGACTTCCACCCTGTCTCCCTGGCGAGATCATATGCTTCTTTCAATTTACGGTGGAGTTCAACTACATACTCTGTTTCAGATTCATAGGTCTGTTCAGCCTCAGGGGCAAGTAGGTGGGTGGGTAATCTTGCTTGTCTTCCATGTTGCAATTCAAAAGGGGTGTGTCCAGTAGACGAATGAGTACTTGTCCGATAGGCCATCATCACCATGTCCAAATAGGTACACCAGTCTTGTTGATTGGTGTTGACATATTGACGCAACATCTCTGCCATTGTGCGGTTCCATCTTTCCACAAGACCTTGTGATTGCGGGCGGTATGCACAGGATAACTGCTGCTTCATTCCAAGTAGCTTTGAGACTTCTGCAAAGAGGGTTGATGTGAACTGTCTTCCTCTGTCTGACTGAAGCATCAAAGGCACTCCATGTCTGGTAATCACCAGACTCAGGAATGCCCTAGCCACCACTGGTGCTGTCGCAGATCGGAGGGCAATGCATTCCGGCCACTTGGTGAACTTGTCCATCATGCAGAGAATCCATTTGTTTCCACGGTTGGATGTTGGTAAAGGTCCCACAAGATCTATGCACACAATTTGCCATGGCGCTGTTGCTTGGGTCAGCTGCATCTCTCCTGCAATTGGGTGGGTAGGCATCTTCCTGGTGGCACATCCTTGACATGATGCAACCCAATTCTCCACATCAGCTCTCATCTTCTCCCAATGGAACCTTTGGCTGATCTTCTCGTAGGTGCGGGCTACTCCAAGGTGAGCACCCCATGTGCAATCATGCATTTCTTCTAGAATTCTACCCTTCAACTGTTGTGGCACAACATAACGAGCTCCAGTGGATGAACGGTCCACAATCACTGCTAATACACCATCCTGTAATATAGTATAGTCCCTCGCTAACTTCTTGTTGGCTCCGTCAATTTCTTTGATCTCTCCATGCAAATAGGCGAGAATCTTTGCCAACTGAGGGTCCTTCTTCTGTTCTTTCAAGAAATAGTCCGGTCCACCTCCAACTCCAAGCTTAAATGTGGCTCTCACTCTCGCCGGCTCTCTGGTGTCATGCATCAGTGTTGCAGAGTTAATGGGATACATCCTGCTCAAGAAGTCTGCTGCACCTTGTTTCCTTCCTTCTCGGTAGAATATTTTCACGTCAAATTCTGCCATCTGCTGAATCCACCGCATCATTCGTGGGCTGTCGCATTGCTTGATTCCCCAGCTGAGGCTCTTTTGATCGCTGTAGACAAACACTTGGTGACCATAGACATAATGCTTCCAGTGCTTCAAGCTGAGGATGACAGCGTATAGCTCTTTTTCTACAACCTCATATCTGCTTTCAGCACCGTTGAACTTTTTACTGTAGTAGGCAATTGGACGCTCTCTTCCTTCTACAACCTGCCCAAGCACGGCACCACATCCAGCATTGCTAGCATCACATGAGATGATGAAGGGCTGGTCAAACTTTGGGTAGATCAGCAACGGACTTTTGGTAACCATCTTTCTCAATTTTTCAAAGGCAGCCTGGCAGTCATCAGTCCACTTAAATTTTGTTTCCTTCTTTGTCAGGTTGTTGAGGGGTCTTGCAATGTCCGCAAATCCCTGGATGAATCGGCGATAGTAGTTGACAAATCCAAGAAAGGAGCGTGTGCCTGTGATTGTAGTGGGTGGTTGAAAATCAGCTAGCTTCTTGACATTAGCTGGATCAGGAATGACTCCTTCCGTTGTAATGAGGTAACCCAGGAATGGCAGTTGGTGGCGCGCAAAGTTACATTTCTTCATTTTCAGCCTCAAGTTGTAATGATCCAAGCGCTTGAAAACCTCTTCCAAGTGTTCTAGGTGTTCTTTCCAGGTCTTTGAAGCAATCAGTATGTCATCCATGTAAAGCATGCTGCTATGGAACAGCAGTCCACTCAAGACATATTGCATCAATCGGCTGAAAGTTGCAGGGGCATTCTTCAATCCAAAGCACATGTATTTAAATTCAAACAAACCTCTCGAGGTAATAAAGGCCGTGTACTTTTGAGACTCTTCCTCCATGGGAACTTGCATGAAACCTGCAAACAAGTCTAGGGTTGTCAGGTATCGGGCTCCTGAGAGAAATTCCATACTCTCATCTACTCTTGGCAGAGGATAGCTGTCAGATACGGTCACTGCATTGAGTTTTCTGAAGTCCACACAAGGGCGGATGCTTCCATCAGGTTTTTTCACAATCACTAAGGGTGAGGCGTAGGGAGAGCTGGAGGGTGTGATGATTTTGGCTTCGAGTAGGCTGTCTAGTTTCTCATCCAACTGTTGTCTCAAGCTGTTGGGCACTCTGTATGCTTTTTGTCTAATTGGCTTGCCGTCTGTCACTCGTATAGCATGTTCCACAGCGTTGGTTCCTGGCAGTTCAGATTCATCCTTGGCAAAGAGGTGATCATACTTCTCCAGCAGAATCTTCAGTTGTCTCTCCTCTTCCCATGTTAAAGTGCTGGTTTCGAGGTCCAAGCCATCTAGTTTGGTATATCCACATGCTGGCGGGGGTGGTGTTCTGTCAACCTTGGGTGATGGTTTTGCTGCTTCCACTGAACCCAACTTTTGATCACGATAAATAGTGATTGGGTGGGCTGCCGGGTTGATGACTCTTACGGGCATTGTATCTCCTGCGCTAAGTAGTGTCCTCGGGCTCATGAATAGATGATATTTCTCCGGATCTTGTTCAAACACCAGAGACTGTCCTGGCTTGATAGGGATGCTTGATTTTCCTTGAACAATCATTATGGTCCTCGCAGGGACGGTGACTTGTTCGACAGCTGTGAACCCAAGAGGTGGTGCTTTTGACTGCTCTAAGGGAATGTACTTGCCTCCAATCTTGATCTTTCTGGAAGCTGTGTCTAGCATAATTGGTCCCCATTTTCTCACACAGTCCATTCCAAGAATTCCATCTTGACAACAGCCTGGGAGGACTCTGAAGGTTTGTCTGACCTCTAAGTTTCCTATGCTCAGATCTAGTTCCACTTCTCCTGTCAGTGAAAGCTTCTCTCCAGTTACCGAAACAGCGGTAGGGCATGTGAGAGGCTGATGGGCAACTCCTAATTTTTTCATCATGTGCCCAGATATCAGGGAAATCGCAGATCCTGAGTCAAAGAGAAACCTACCAACTTTCCCGTTGACAGTTGCCAGGATGATGATGCAAGGGTCTCCAACATTTATCGTGCAAACCGGGTGGACATCAGACAGGGGAAGTCTCCTGTTCACAACATCTTCTATGGGTTCTGGTGGGGTTTCCTCCAGAATGGAAAGATTGTTGGTTTCTTCTTCTGTTGCTTCAATTTTTTCACGTCGCTGCTTTGTACGCCTCCATTTCTTTCTTACTGTGGTTTTCAGTCTCATCAGTTGTCGTCGGAAGAGTTTCATCGCCAGATAAATGGTCACTATGAAGCATACCACAAAGACCCAGGCATGGAATGGGCTCTTGAAAAGCAAGAGTAGGGAAGTCATTCCTCTAGACATTATGTTGGCTGAGATCTTTTGGGCCACTGCTTCATTGTCAGCAAATTCATGTTGGTCGAACTGGGCTCCGAGCAAGGCTAGGACTTCTGCTTGAGCAGTTGCTGTATGTAGGAGGGCATTGAGGTGATCAGTTGGTTGCAGTTCCTGCCATGAGTACATTGACACTGGTTCAAAGATCATTGGTTTCATCAAAGGGTCTTCATTCTTGTTGATCGGATAGTGCTGGGTGTGCAGGGTGGCTATGTCTCCGACCTCAGTGACTTCACCAATTTGGCGATTGTACACGTAGACTTTGTCATTTATCCTAATGGGTGTAGAGGAGACAAGGGAACAATCTGTAGGAGTACCTTGGTGGGATATGACTAGGGTTGATGAATCCATGTATCCAGCAGAAGATTGGTTGTGGTACAGGAAGCTGATTGGTATCTCCTCGGTGCACTTTTGAGTCTGGGCTATGAAGGAGTATGAGTTGGTTTCAACAGGTAGGCAACTCCACACTTCCAGGAGGTTGTCTCCGGATCTGCTATACAGCAACGAATTGTTGAGAAGGGCTCTGACTGTTTCAGTTGGCTTGGTTGTTGCTGCCAGTTTCATCAGAGTTGCGGTAGCTTGCATGCTTTCACAGGTTGACTTCAATAGGTGTTGGTAGGAGTACCTTTGTTCCTTTCTCACTCGCAGGTACAAGGCTTGCAGCTCAGCAGCAAGTTCATCTGAGGTCACCACTCCGACATCTATAGCTTCTCTCTTTCTTCGTCCAAGTTCTCCACTGATTGGTCCGTCATCTTTTTGTTTGAAGATGAAGGGGATAGATTGGTCTGAGATCTGTAAAATCTTGCCACAATCTTCTTCTGTTATGTTTTGCTGAAATGTCAAGGCTAGCTGTCCACTGTCGGAAACCCAACTTCGTTGAAGAGTTTTCCCTCGTAGCACTTGGTAGAGTAAGTACTTGCACTTTGCTTTTTCTTCTGCCTTCCAAATCAAAGAGCTGTCTCCAACTTGGCATTCATTACTGAAGTAGCTAGGGCATGTGCTGACGTCTGCTCCAGTACATTGGAATCCTGTAGCGCCGTGTTGCTTGTAAATTCTTACTGGAGTTGCAAAGTAGTTGGTTGCGGTGTATACATGCCAGTGACAACATTCTGGAAGTCCTCCTGATGGTATTTTGAAGTCTAATTTGTTGTTGGTGGCCAAAACTCCACTGACTTGGGTTGACAGGTCTCCAGCCGAACTGGTTTTGAACTTTATCATTGCTCTACATTCCTCAGGGGTGACCATCAGCTCCTCAGAATTTGTCTCTCTAAGATGCTCGTCATTGAAAAAATAGGTTTTCAATCTAATGCTTTGCTTCACGCCTCTGCAATGCCATCCTTCAACTTCATACTTGACTACATTCCGTCTGTAAAGACTGAGAGTGGCTGTGCTGGGCTGTCCACCATTACTCAAAAGGTTTGGGTCACACTTTATTGGTTCAGGTAAGGTAAACAGTTGACGAGGAGATCTTGTAGGACATACCATTGGTTGTTGAGCCGATGCCATTAGGAGGTTGCTGAGCGGAGTGAATGAGCTCAAAGTCAGAAACAGTGGAAGGGTTGGAGGCTGGATGGCGCAAGCATTGGTTGAGGGTATCCAGCTACACATCAAAGAGACTGTAGCAAGATAGAGGTACGCGTTTCCAGCTATTGGTGAGCCGCTTCTCTGCTCTTGGTGTGTCTGATCTTCTTCTCCAGTGTCATCAGCGTTCACTTGGTTTACTTGAGGTCCGGTGGGGTGTCTCCTCTGCTGTCTCTGAGATGGTCCTCCTTGAGGTTTCTGTCGCTGCCGGCAACTATTTGCCATGTGCCCATATACTTTGCATTGGAAACAGAGGGGTTCACCTTCTTGATTGAAAGGTGGGAGTCGTCGTCGCCTTTTCCAGCGGCCTGGTCCAGAATATCGCCCTCTCCAAGCTCGGTTGTCATGGAAATTGTTTCTTGGTGGTCCGTTGGCTGTTTGGTGGTCAGGAAAATGATGTCGGGGATTAGGCCAATCTCTCTCTTTGACAAGCACCTCCTCTCTTTTCATCTGGCTGTAGGGGTTCTCCATTTGGAGGCTGTTGACTTGACTTGTCAGCTCTTCAACCCTTTTTACTAGACTATCTGTAGCTACGGCATGCACTGGGGAGTTGTGTTCACGTTGGAGAAATTCTCTCTGGGCTTGGGCCTTTACTGCTAGCCTCAGTGCTTCTTTGGAGCTCTCTGGGTCTTTTGGGATCACTGTCTCTTGCAGGTATCTTGGAAGTCCTCCAATAAATTTCATCATCAGCTGGTCATCTGGGAGTGGCTTCTGCTCATCAGGGCAAATCTCGGCTGCTAACTTCTGCAGATCATTGAAGTAATGTACCGCACTCTCTCCAGGCATTAATGTTCTGAGGTGGAATGCCCCAGTCCCATACTTCTTTCCTTCAGTCAGCTGCTTGAAATAGTCATCCAGAGCTTTTGTCAAATCCTCATATTTCTTGTTGATGCCTGGATCCTCTTTGATAATCTCCTTGTAGATTTTAAGGGCGTGGCCTTTCAAGCTGCTGCTTAACCACAAAGCGGCCTTCTCCTCATCAAATCCAAAGCGCTCACAGGTCATCTTGTAGTCACTCAAGAAACTTTTGAAGCTGCCATCTTTGGTGGGGTCTCCATGGTATTTTGGAAAGCTGCTGTCAAAGTGAATAGCCATGTCTGCCATTTTCTCCTCCGCCTTCAGTTGTAGTTGCTGTTGCAATTGCTGCACTTCGGATGCCAACCGCTGACTGTCTCTCCTCAGCGCTCTCAATTCTCGCTCAGATGAGCCTTCGTCGGCTGCTGGCCCTTGGCCAGCCTCCAGTGTTATGAAATTAAACACAGGGCAGCGTTGAAACCAATAGTTCTAATCAAATTTTCTAATAACCGCTATCTCACAGTTATATAAGCTGAGTAATCTATTACCTTGTTTTGACTTTTTGTTTGTTTTCGAGGTAATGCGTTGAAGAACAAGTCCTTGGCTTGTATGCTCAGCTTGTAAGTTCAGTACTAAAACACAAAAGTGTAAAGACGGATCAGCAAGTATCTCTTCTGCTTTAACATAACTTTCCAGCCATGTTCTTCCAAGACAGCTAGGCATTGAAAAATGTTTAACTTTTTCTCTATAAAATTATTTTCTCCTCCTCTATAAATGCACTAGCTCAAAACACCACTATCTCATAGTGTTACACTTCAGTCAAGTCTTGGGACAATCCATTTTCTATTTATTTCTAAAATTAATCTCTAAAATTTCTCTCTCAAAGCTCAAAAAGTAATATAGGCTTAGACCATGCAGTGACTTCACTTTTGCTCAGAAATGGATTGAATTTCGCTCCCACTATAAAACTCTCAACGCTCAGAACATGTTCTCATAATATTTTTCAAACTCAAGTTGCAACAATTTTTATAACTCAAAACTCGTAATTTGCATGCACTCAGACAGTTAATAAATGGGTCTAGTTTTGTAAAGAAACCAGTGGCCATCCCAAAATTACTGTTAACTCTGTCACTACATGTTATCATCTACTGCTAACTGGCATATAATCGCTGTTTCACAATTATGCAATGCTCAGTGCTCTTTGTCATAGGTACAATGCGTAAGCTATGCACAAGAGCATTCCTAAACTCTACTCTACTGCGAAAAAGGATTAAATATAGCTTACAGTGTTGTTACTGCATAGTATTAGCATAAATGATTAGCAAGCTGAAACTAAGCTAGGGTAGGTTAAGTATGACAGATGGATTAATGAATACTTTAACAATACCATAAGACTGTAAACTATGGTGGCAATGATTAATGACTTAATAATTCAAAAGGTCACTGGCACGCGCGGTTGAGAAACACCAAATTTGTAATAAGAAATTTGCCTGTACTACATCTATGAATTTGATTGATTGGGTTGCGCTTTGATTGTCTAATTCATATCCTACATAGTAGAGACAAATCCTTAGGTCTATGTGTAATGTCTGAAAACTTTGAATGCCAACAACCAGAGTTCAACACGTGCGCAGGTGAAACAAATTGAAGTTATTGTCATTAAGTAACCAACAGGTGGAAGTTGTTTATGAGATTGTAATCAAGGATTGCAATGGAAAGAGTAGTGTGTTTCCAATTTTAAGCTCAAGTCTATTTTTACATTTGAAATCAAATAAAACCAGCATTGATATAAAACCAGAGGTATATGCCACAATTGAGAAATTGTTTGCCACCAGGTAATAACAGTAAGTTAAAATTAGTAAGTTAATATATAGCAAGTAACATACCAGCAGTAGAATAGAAATAGAAAGTTTAGGAACTAGCAGTGCCTATATTAATAAAGCAGAACTTGCCTTTTGAATCCGTAGACTGAAGTGAAGAAACAAAACTTTTCAGTCTCTTTTATAGGCATGTATAATATTTATATGTGCTAAAAATAACCGATTGATCCAATTGGTCAAAGTTGCACCAGGATCTGGTTAAAAGGTGTGAAAACAACAAGAAGATTGAAAAATCATAAGTCATAATATAATATTCATATTTCCGACATTTTGAGATTAGTTCTAGGATTTAGCGGTTTTCTTTTCCTTCTTTTTACTTGGTTTTAGCGTAAGATACTTTGAGTTCGGTACGGGTGTAATTTCTGCTGTGATGTATAGCTGTAGGTAGTTTCGCTGACGGTTGGCTATTTCTTTGTCTGGGGTGGTGGTTTGGATTGGTGTCAATCTGTTAGTTCAAGGTAGACTGAGCTTCCTCTTCACTTTGCCAGGACGGTGCGCTTGTATGCTGTGTTGACATTCTCTGCTAGACTTGCTTGTAAGCTGATGTGAAATGTCAGGCATATGGTGAAATGTCGGGCATATGGAAGGGATTAGTCATAAGTTGTATAGAATAGCAAAGTCATACTTTGTATGAACTCAAGTAACTATGCTCTCCTATGTAACTGTACATTATAGAGACTGAGCTCAAAGCAACAATAAAAGAAACGCTGGAGTTATTAAAAGGTAGTTTACCTAATTGAGCACTACTACTGAAACCTGTTTGGTTTGGATAATGCTTGTGAAATCTATAAAATGAACAACTACATATATTTCAGTGCAAAACAGAGAGATGAAGGGCAGTGATTGCAGACTTAATATAGTCAAGTTGGCCAGTGTCATCTACAACAAACCTCCAACAAAGGAAAGCCATTTAGTCTTGCGCCTGCTGCTATCTTTGATAGAGCTTCAACAGTGTGCATATGCCCAAGAAAGAGAAAGAAGCCCTCGCACTGTTTTGAGGGCATACAACCATAGTTTTGTTTTTGCCACGGCTTACATTCAAATGTTTGCAAATCCAAAGTCAAACTCGCACAGGGCCATGTTTGGGATGCCGTTTCATACTCTCGCTGTACATCTAGCTGAGACCTTGAGACTCATAAACGGCAGGTCAATTGTTGCTGAACAAGCTGAGAGACATTTCAGCACTCTCAGGTATGTCTTAAAACATACATGTACACTAGTTAGTAAAGCTGTGTCATGCATACAATACATATGACCTGTGTTTTGGTCTCATGGCTAAACATTTTTATCTAATTATATTACTGACACATCAAAATTTGTTATGAATCGGTTTCATCTATAATAGCTAGTTAGACTTTACGATAAAACTACCACAACCAATGATTTACATGCTATCATGTTTTTAGGCAACTATCACTCAGAACATCAAACCGGAAGAATGAGCACGTCATCACAAATGCCCTCTTTAGATTATCTGTGCAGCGGATCAACAACACAAGCAATACATCGTCTTTTGAAACACAGCAGTCGAAAGTGTCTAGGGCCTGCAAGGGACTGGCGCTAGGGGCAAACACTACATTTTCCAACCAGTTCCTAAAGTCCAACCACACAGCCACACTAAACCACTTGAAGAGAATAGCGGATTACCTGGAGCTCGGACCTGGTGTGTGGTACAAAGTGGATGACCAGGCACTGACCTTCTTTGATGGCGATCAAGAATTAAATGAGCGGGCAGGACCAACCTTGGCTCACTTCAGGTATTATTGGTTATCAACAGCTACCACCATAGTGACAGTTGCTCTTAAAGATAAATATCCAGGTTTCTGTTTCATATTTTAGTCTACTTTCATGGCATGTATGCGCTGTTATCACCAAGCAGGTCAACAAAACCTGCTCAACACAACTGCCATTGGTTCACCACAGCAGTGTAGCGCGCAATGTTTTGATTTGAATGGCAGCCAACAATATTAACTAGCTTTCATCGACAGCTGATTCAAATCAACCATAAACATAATACAATGAGTAGACTGTGCACTCAGAAGGAATACTGTTCACAGTTTCGATATAAATATTATGTAACATTATAATACAATATACAATCCTATAATGTGTAACAGTTGATCCCGTTGAACGAAATGCTTGGCTGTCATTTTTATTCACAACAATTTTACAACAATAGTGGGCAGTCTGTATGTAGCTGTCTATGCATTAGCAGCTTTGATGAAGGTCATTTGCATTGGTCATAGAAAATGATGAGCAAATGCAATGCTCAATTACAACTGGATGCAGGAGCCACTGGGATATGTATTATATAAAATTCATCATTAAAAAAAATTATACTTGCATTTTGTGCCTTCATTCCAATATTCAAAAGCCATGAAACACCAAAAACTAAATTTACAGCATATCACACCTATGCATGTGCTCATTTTAGATCAACAACTGCAGAGGACATCCAAAAGAAATTGGAGAAATCCTGGGATGATTGCTTGAAGCAGAGGGAGCATTTGGACATACCAATATTGAAATCTCTGAACGAGAAGGAGCACACACCACAGACTAGTGAGTTGCTTAGGTGGTTGTAAATTCAGTGCATCCCGCAGAGTATAGGAGTGCACAGGGCCAGAGTAGAATCAAGCAGTAGGGATTCTGTAGTCGTACAATATTGACCACCTCTATACGACTAAGCTTACTAGACTGTGAGTTTGACAACACTGTTTTCTTATTTCCAGGGTGCTGGGTGCATTGCCACGACCTCTCACATTTGCACTCCTCAGTTATTTATAAGAGTAGCCTGAGATTCTAACTCTGCTGACAACAACATCATTTTCGAGTAGCAAGTGAGACAGAATGAAACTTTTAAAAAAATAAATTATTTATTAAACGTTTCAATTTTTAAGTTAGCGGTTTAAATTTAAATTAGAAGTTAGAATGTTTTTTTTTTATTACGGTAACAGGCCTGATTTGTCCATTACTTTAGTTGATGTTTGAGTTGAGAGTTGTCTTTTCAAACATATTTCAAGTATTTGTTGTGGGATTGTCTTCTCTGAGTTTAGCCTAGACTATAAGAAATTTATTGGTTTACGGCATTCCACCTACCGCCTCCTCATTGCAGATTCTATGCAACTCGGTCTTAAAGCTAGTCTAGCTAGCCACAGTTTATTATGTTTTAACGCAAACCCGTCAAGAAAACGAAAAGGTGAAAGAAAATATCTTCATGTTCCCACTCTGAGCATGCATTGCCTGGCATAATGACTTATCTTTCATGGCAGTTGGGTTGATGTGAGCACTGAATCGTAGTGGCGACGATCAGTTGCTACTGATCGATCCTATTATTATTATTATTGTTTTGTTATTATTTTTATTGTTATGATGATGATTATTAAATATTTATTATTATAATAATTATTATTCTGAAAGTTTGTTGGTATAGTGACAGTCAGTGACAGTCATATATATCATAATAATTATGATATATATGACTGTCACTGACTATACCAACAAACTTTCAAAAGATAATAAATAATTGTTATTAATTAGTTTGCTTCTATTATCTGTTGTAACTAAAACGACACACTACATACATACATACACAATAAATACCGTGTAGTGTGTTGTTTTAGTTACAACAAATAGAAGCTAACTAATTAATAACAATTATTATTATAATAATAATAATAATAATAATAATAATAATAATAATAATAATAATAATAATAATAATAATAATAATAATAATAATAATAATAATAATAATAATAATAATAATAATAATAATAATAATAATAATAATTAATTATAATAAGTATCAATAATAAATAATATTGTTACTTATTAGCTAAAATTTTATTAATAATTATGGGAATGAATGGGGGAATTATCACCAGAAAGTAGTACTAATAGTAGATTAAAAAGAATTTGGTTATTTACTATTATCATCAGTGAATGATGATGAAGAATGGTTTTAATAATAATAATTATAATCATAACAAATTTTAAAAGCTACAGTCAGTTCTTTGAGATAAAATTGACTTTTACTACTGTTTATCCTAAACAGTACTATTAAATACAATGTTATAAATGCTTATAATAATGTTATAAGTAATATTGTAGTTATTCAGTATTGTTGTTTTATTAATATTACACCTCCTAGTGTTTATGATCATTGTATTATTACAATTATTATTAATATAAAATGAAATTGTTTAGCGCTTGTAATAGTTTTGTTTTCTTTAGTTCATTTTACATAATGCTAAAGTGGAATAGCTTTTCACACTTTCTGGGCATGCCCGTTAGGCGCTTCCTTTTTCTGTTCAGTGCGGTTTGTAACTTCATAATAAATGGCTGTCAGCTTGTTGTTGTTCACAAACTCACAACAGTTAATCTTCTACATGGCGTCGTAGGCAGTTGAGACAAATGTCTGGTGATTTAACATTTTCTGTCCACTGTAACTATACTACTAGTTGGCTTGCTAGTGGTAGTGCATACATTTATTATTAATTATTATTGTTGATTGGTCAAGGATTACAACTACTCTACTACTACTACTACTCTACTGCTATAACTTATTAACTAACTGTAACTATGGGCGATTTTAAAGTTTCTACACCAAAGGAGATGGATTTTTCTGCACCCCAGAGCTGGCCTGAATGGAAGCGTAGATTTCTGAGGTATCGTAGTGCTTCAGGTTTGAGTGAGAGAAATGCTCAGAGACAAGTAGACATGCTCCTTTATTGTATGGGTGAAGAGGCGGAAAGTATTTATGGTCAGCTAGTAGTGCGTCCACCTCGTCTTGCTGATGTTGCTAACAATATAGAGGCGGAGGACGCTGATGGAACATTGTTCAACAGGACAATAGAAGCTCTTGACAATTATTTTACACCTCGTGATAATCACCTACACTACGCCGTTCTACTTGGCTCTCGAGTTCAGTTATCAGATGAAAGTAATGAGCAGTTTATCCGGAATATACATGAGATGGCTGCAAAGTGTAGTAACTGGGATCAAAATCATAGAGATGATATGATGCGCACAAGACTGTTGGCTGGAATGAGGGACAAGGAGCTAAGTAGAGAGTTACAGCTTCATGCAGATATTACTTTAGAACAGATAAAACAACAAATGCGCACAAAAGAGATAATTACAAAGAACCAAAAGGCAGAACTTGACGACCCACACTCAGTGCAGTTAGTGCAACAAACCAGTTATCCCTATAGATGTAGAAATAGTGTTGCTCAGGCTGGGTCTGGTTCTCAGATGATCACAGATTGTTCATTCTGTGGATTCGATCACGCAAAAAATCGTTGTCCTGCTTATAACAAACTATGCAATAACTGCTCTCGTAAAGGGCATTTCAGAAGGAAATGTCCTGAAATGCAACTGAAAACCAAAGGAAAACCTTATCAGAAGAAAGTTACATATGTCGAATATGCTGACCGATCAGATGAAAGTACAGATGAAAGTGTATCCTTTCATGTGAACACAATTGACAAATGTACTGATAGTGGGGTTTTTGAAAAAAACAAGTGGCTGCTCACTGTGAATATTCAAGGGAACAGTGTAGAGACGAAGGTAGACACTGGTGCCCAAGTTAGTACAATGTCCATTTCTCAGTTTACACGGTTGGGAGGTGAGAAGGTTTCTAGAACCTCCACTAGGCTTACAGGATACGGTAACAAAGAAATCACTGTCATTGGTCGGGTAAAATTGAATGTTTCACTGCAAAGTGGTAAATCAGCTATAGTCAAGTTTTATGTCACAAATGATGAAAACCAAGTGTTACTTGGAATGCCAGCTATAAAAGATTTAGGTCTGTTACCAAATGTTAGAGTCGTTAATCAGGTTGATGAAATGCTTGGTGGTGAGTACAATGATGTATTTACTGGGCTTGGTAAGGTTGGTGAACCAATATCTCTAGAATTGAAAGATGGTGCTAACCCTAGAGCAGTACCGCCACGTGTAGTACCACATAAGCTAAAACAGAAGTTGAAGAGGGAGCTCGATAAGCTTGTGAATCAAGGGGTCATAGTCAAAGATACGTCACCTACACAGTGGTTGTCTCCTCTTGTACTAGTTCACAAACCTACAGGTGATCTTAGGCTTGTATTGGATCCACAGTATCTGAACCGTCAACTTGTGAGAGCTCCATGTGCAATTCCAACAACAACCGAGATATTTTCAAGATTGTCAGGCTCGAAATATTATTCCACCCTTGATGCAAAATCTTCATTCCACCAAATTCCATTAGATGAAGAATCATCTAGGCTCCTGAGTTTCGTGACTCCTTATGGTAAATTTCGCTATGTAAGACTTGGAATGGGAATATGCAATGCTAGTGAAATATTTCATCAGACTATGGTTGATAATTTTGCAGATTTACCTGGCGTAGAATTGTACATTGATGACATCCTAGTTCACCCCCCAACTAAAGAGGAACACGATCATCGTTTGAGAGCTGTCCTAGAGCGATGTAGAAAAGTTGGTCTCACATTAAATCCTGACAAGGCTGTAATATGTAAGAATTCTCTCAGTTATCTAGGGCATGAGCTGTCTGCTGATGGCATTCGTCCTAGTCATTCCAAGGTTGAGGCTATCAAGAACATGGTTGCCCCTGAGGACAAGCCTGGTGTACAGAGATTTTTAGGTTTTGTCAATTACTTGGCCAAATTTATACCCAATCTAAGTGAACATGCTAAGCCTCTGAGAGAGTTGTGTAAAAGAGATGTTCAGTTCTTCTGGGGTGATGATCAAGCCAATGCTTTTGAATTGATTCGTTCTTTAATTGTTGATGCCCCCACCCTGTCATATTATTCTGGTGCTGAGGTCAGGCTGAGTGCTGATGCCTCTTCTCATAGTATTGGTGCAACGGTCCTTGAAGATGGTAGGCCACTGGAGTTTGCTGCAAAATCATTGACAGACTGTCAATCCAGGTATAGCCAAATTGAGAAGGAGCTGTTGGCTGTGGTTTTTGTGTGTGACAGGTTCAAATATTATTGCATGGGGCAGAAACGTGTGGTGGTTGAGACTGACCACCTCCCATTAGTTGGGTTGATGAGCAAAGATGTGAACAGTCTGTCTCCTCGATTAGCTGCAATGCGTATAAAGCTGTTGGCATATCCTATTGAGTTGGAGTATAAGCCTGGGAAGTTGATGGTGTTGGCTGATACTCTATCCAGATCATGTCCGAAAGACACAGATCAGCATGATGACCTTGGTATTGATCCTCTCAAATCAGTGTGTTCAGTGGTCATTCGTAGCAATGACGTCATGATGAAATATAAAATTGCTACATTAGAGGACGAGGAGCTGCAAGTTGTTCTTGAGTACGTGAGAAATGGTTGGCCATCTCATAAAAAAACATGTGGTAGTCGAGCATTGCCCTTTTGGAACTTGCGTAGTAGCCTCAGTGAGGTAAATGGTCTATTGTTCTATGGTGACAGACTGGTGATTCCGATTGCATTTCGTGGGGATGTGGTTAATCAACTTCATGAAGCCCATCAAGGTGTATCAAAAACTTTACAGAAAGCCATGCAGTCTGTGTTCTGGCCAGGCTTGAGACGTCGTATTGAGGACAAATGCCAGTCGTGTTCATCTTGTCTAAAATCAGAAAAGAATGAAACCAGAGAGCCATTGATTCCTTTTCCTGTACCTAACACACCATTTGAAATGATTAGGGTAGATTTGTTTCATTTAAATGGAAAAGACTATCTATTATTGATTGATTACTTGACAAAGTGGCCTGTTGTTAGGCAGTTGTCCAAGAGTACTAGTAGCAGCGTTGTCATTCAATGTCTGAGAGAGATATTTGCAGATTTTGGCTCAAGTGATGTAATAGTGTCTGATAACGGCCCTCAGTTCTCTAGTGCAGAATTCCGGAACTTTTGCTCTGAATATCAAATTCGCCATCAGACCAGTTCTCCATTGCATCCATGGGGCCCTAGGCACATGAGTTGGCTGTCACAGTTGTCACACTTAAGAAAGGTGCCCGTCACACTTAAGCCGTCACACTTAAGGTGGTTGTTGCGCTTGAGCCATTTGACGGATTGTAATGGCCAAACGACAAACGCCATCTTGCAACAGCTAAAATTAAAAAGCAGATAATGAACTCACCGTC